>SJYV01001059.1:30107-41183 GCA_006410875.1 Neotragus pygmaeus
TAGCATATTCAAAAGCAGAGACATTACTTTGCCAACAAAGGTCCATCTAGTCAAGGCTATGGTTTTTCCAGTGGTCATGTATGGATGTGAGAGTTGGTCTGTGAAGAAAGCTGAGTGGCGAAGAATTGATGATTTTGAACTGTGGTGTTGGAGAAGACTCTTGAGAGTCCCTTGGACTGCAAGCAGATCTAACCAGTCTATTCTGAAGGAGATCAGCCCTGGGATTTCTTTGGAGGGAATGATGCTAAAGCTGAAACTCCAGTAATTTGGCCACCTCATGTGAAGAGTTGACTCGGAAAAGACTCTGATGCTGGGAGGGATTGGGGGCAGGAGGAGAAGGGGACGACAGAGGATGAGATGGCTGGATGGCATTACCGACTTGATGGACATGAGTCTGAGTGAACTCCGGGAGTTGGTGATGGGCAGGGGGGCCTGGCGTGCTGCAATTCATGGGGTCGCAAAGAGTCGGACACGACTGAGCAACTGAACTGAACTGATGTACCCAGTGTGAGCCAGGAACCGGGGGTAACCTAAGAAGGCCAGTATGTAATGACATCTCCTTTTGGCTCTGGGTGTGGTGTGGGCCCCGCTGCTGCCTCCAGAGGTCTGGTGAGTGGATGTGAAGGTCAGAGGTTGGCCCCTCAGAGTGTAACAGCAGGATTATTCAGTGTGAATAAGAATAGGTTAATCTTGGACAACACAAATCTTTCTTCTTAAGGATCAGCCAGGTCCATAGTAGGGCTAGCTTTTCTTGATCGAGGGAAACTGGAAGCATGGAGTTAGATTTAAGGATTTTGCATTTAATTATTTCCTTTGTAAGTGATTTTGGGTTTTCCTTTATTTTTTCAATAAGGAAATGAATTTTACTCATTTTAATAGGTTAAATCACTCCAGGAGGTTAAAAAAGAATTTTTTTTCCTTTACTTTTTCCACATAAAAACTGTTAGTCTGATGTCTCAGTGTTAACAGCATTTAGAATATTAATTTCCATTTTTCTCGACTCATGGAGACATGCAAACATATATCTTTCAGCGTTCGTATATATCCCCAACTTGCCATTTATGATTTTTTGACTTTAAGATGGTGTGAAAGCCATATACATATTCTGTAGAAACTGTACTTTGAATTTTTAATTTTCATCTTTTCTAGGACTAGTGGTATGGCATATGATACTCTTTGGTGATCTGGACAGCTGTCGCAAACCACAGCTCCCGGTCAACCATGTGACCACAAAGGTGAACAGGCAATACACTGACAGCCATCGTGTACCCATACAACCATTCTGTTTTCACTTCTACTATAGTATTCAATAAATTACAAGATTTATTTACGAGATTTATTTATTTATGAAACATTTTATTATAAAGTAGACTTTGTGTTAGATGATTTTGTCTAACTGTAGGCTAATGTAAGTGTTTGAGCACATTTAAGTTAGGCTAGACTAAACTATAAAGCATGATAGCTTAGGTGTATTAAATGCATTTTTGACTAAGGATATTTTCAACTTAGGTTTATCATGAGTAACTCCACTGTAAGTTGAGGAAGATCTGTATATACATATATATACACTGAATATGTATAAATTTTTTGAAGAAAATAGTACATGTTTCTAAAAAAGTAGAATTATATTACTTGATAACTTCCTTTGTCATATAATATCATAGACACTTCTATAGTCAATAAAGACTACATTTCTTTTTAATATCTTAACATTTTCCATTGTGGAAACAGATGAAATTTGTTCAACCAGTTCTGTACTGATGATATTTTAGTTTTTTCTTTTTTTTTGTCATTAAAACCTACGTTATCATTAGCATTAAAAGATACCCTTATATAAATGTAATTTTAATTTTATAGCAGTGAGTTCAAACAATAAGATGGTTGGGTCAAAGGACAGGTATATACGTATATTTTAAAAAAAGTCTATTTATTTGGCTGTGCTGGGTCTTAGCTGCAGCATATCAAATCTAGTTCCCTGATCAGGGACCAAACCTCGGCTTCCTGCATTGGTAGCATGGAGTCTTGGCTATTTGACCACCAGAGAAGTCCCAGGACATGTATATTTAAAATTTTGATAGTTACCACACAATCACTTTCCAAAATGGTTATGGCAATTTACACTCCTCTCCTCCACCCTTGTACACCCAGCAATATATGGTAGAGTTCATTTCCTTGCATCCTCATTAATATTGACTGTTTTTAATTTTTGTCAAACTGATGAATAAAAATAATGGTATCTTAGTTTACATTTCCCTAACCATTTGTGAGGTTGAATATATCCTCACTTTTGGAAATTAATTTCTCTGAATTGCCTGTTCATGTTTACCATTTTTTCCATTAAACTTATTTTTCTCCAGTTAAATTTTTAGGCACTTCATGTATATTAGGAGTTATATCATGTTCTCTGTGCTAAAATTAGTTTTTCTCCTAATGCATTATTTGTCTTTTGATTTTGTGTATGGTATTTTTTTGCCATGTAAAATTTTTGTGTCATCAGATATTTTTATTTTTAAATGTTTTTATTACAGAAAACAATATGTCTTCATGGTAAAGTCTGAATGATACAAAAAGGTATAAACTGAAAAGTGAAGGTCATCTTATTTTCAGATTTCTTAGGCTAGTTCCCTAAAGCTGATCATGTTAATAGTTTTCTCCTTACAATTTTGAATTTTCTATGTGAATGTAAGCATCTCTCGTTCTCTATCTAAAATTATAGAACACCTACTATGTACTTCCCTGGTGGTTTATATGGTAAAGAGTGCTTGCAATACGGGAGACCTGGGTTCAATCCTTGGGTTGGCAAGATGTCCTGGAGAAGGAAATGGCAACCCACTTCAGTATTCTTGCTTGGGAAATTCCATGGACAGAGGAGCCCGGTAGGCTACAGTCCACAGGGTTGCAGAGAGTCGGAGACGACTGAGTGACTAATACTGGACTAATACTATTACATACTAGGGACTGTTCCAGGCAAAATTCCTGCCTCTGGAGCTCAAAGTGCAGGGTTGGGAGAAAGTAATAAACAAACAAACCAATAGAGAAGATATTTCAGTTACTGATAAATTTTGTGAAATAGTAGTTTCAGGGCACAGAAAGGAATGGGAAGGAGGACATTATTTTAGACAGAGTGACTGAGAAGTATCTAAGAAGGTGAAATCTAATTAGAGATCTGATAGATGTTAATATTGTGCAGTATTTTTTTTATTACTGTAAACCTTTTTCACTTAAAATAGGAAAAATTTACTTATTAGTTATGTAGGTTTACTTAGAGGGATAAATTAAGTTTAACTGATATAAGTTTCAATTTTATGTGGACAATGTGAAAGCACATCTATATTCCTGTCTGTACTTCGTTCAATAACAATGCATGTAGAGTTCATTCACTTGATCACTTGGAGGGGGATTCTACACATGATCAATTCTCTTCACTAACTAAAAAAGGAAGTGTGGAAGTTATTTGGAGAAGGGGCCTCACCAAAGAGGGGAGGAAGTGGATCTCCTATAAGAACTTTATTTATGAGGGCACATGATGAAGGATGGACTCATGTGAGGCTGAGGCTGAGGCTGAGGCTGTCTATAGCTCTTATTTCTCCAGTTTATTTTCAGCCCCCATGAGCATGCATGTCCAAGAGGGGACGATCTCCAGGCTGAAAGCTCAAGGTTTGAATTATTTTCTTTTCTTTCAGGTATTGCCAACCATTTTGAAAATACAGAAGCTCCTGTGGTGATAAAGGGGATCAATTTGCTAAATGGGCATCTCTTTGTTGTGGTTTAGTGTTCTAAGTGTAGTTTCTGGGAAACTAGGCAATGTGGAAGTGAAAGAGATTCTATGCCCCACATGCTTAGCCACCACTGAGCTGTCAAACACAAACAAAATACGTTGCCTGTTTAAAGGAGAAGTCTAATACTGAAATCAAGCTCGGCATTTATTTCTGGATTCCTGTCGTCTGTTCTGTTCCTGATCTGCTCTGCAGTGGGTTGTTGAGAGCTGGTTTGCTGACTCAAACAAACAGACAAACAAATGATTTATGGGAAGTTACTGAGTCATGCCTTGTCCCATAGCTACCTTTTTCCTGCTCTCAGAAAGCTCAAAGTTATTATTATTTGGCAAGAAATACCTTCAGGGGCCTGTCTACATGACAGATTCTTGCAGAGAGAGGTGACTGTGGTGTGGAACTGTGTTATCATTTCTCTGCTCCTTGGTGAACTCAAATGGGCCCATGGACACTTTGGGTAGCCAAGATTCTCATGTACCTTCTAAGTTACTGTAATTAGATGAGCAAAATGACAAACATTTAGGGCTCTTGGAGCAATGTTTTGCAAATGTATACACTCACTCCTTTGGATAATATAACATGTTCAAATTCCAAGAAATCTTAATTTAGGTGAAAGAGGACTTGCCATCACCTTCATGATCAATCCACAGTAAGCCCTCATTGGTTTTACCTGGTTCTGTAGGTCTTAGTATAGGTTAGACCAGTCAGTGGAACACATTAATAGAGCATCTACTAAATGCAAGGTCTCTACTATAAGTTCTGAGATGGAGGGGTTAAGGATTCATACGGGATAATTTAGAGAGTATGTCAGAGAAATATGAAAACTGCAAAAGAAAAACTGAGAAGCTGCATCAGAGAAACATATGACATGGTTCATAACTTGTGAATAAATACACTTTGGGTAAATCTAAGCAGATATGCATACAGTGCATACTATGGACATATGCATTTTAAAGAGTGGTTTGCTGTATGAGTCAATCTGCATGAGTCAGGATTGGTTCGGGAAAACATCCCAAGAAAGTGAAGAAGTGGAGGAAGATATTGATATTTCTGTATGGGACTGAGTTGCATAGGCAGGCTAGAGTGTGCAGGAAATGATAATTGGTTACTAGTGAGGGGGCAGGGTTAGGGAAAGTAGGGATATTTTCCAGTGAGTGATTCTAAGGTGGTGTTTCCTTACACCTCTATTGCTACTGTTCAAAGTTAGCTATTAGACAAGGCCATTGATCTTTTTATAATAACCTATTCAGTTTGCCTAACAGTCTCATCAAAGTACTAATAACCAACGTCACTTGGCACTTAGAATGCCTACAATGTTGGGTGGGTCGTCTCATTTGATCTTCAGAGAACCACTGGGTGTTGCTGGGTATTATTATCATCATCCTCACTTTTTAAGACAAGGAATGTATCAGAAAGGAAGAGTTAGGTTATAATATGTAGGAAACAGCCCTCCAATCTCAATGGTTTAAAATGTACATGCTGCCATGGGTTAAATTCTACATGGAGTGGCGGAGGAGGCTAGACTCATTGAAATCTTACTGGGACACAGGCTGACAGAGATCCCAACTTGAAATACATTTCTGTGACCTCTGGAGAAGAAAAAGGCAATCTGGTGAACTGCTTTTTTCTTTGAAAGTGATGCATGGTATTTCTACTAACATTTCATCAGACAAAGTTAGTCATATGCCTATGTCTAACTTCAAAGGAGGTAGAAAAGGAAAATTCTAGCATGTAATTGCAGGTAGAGAGAAGTAATACTTGCAGATGGTGGTGATAACTATCTATAATGAAACTAAGACACAAAGAAGGGGACCAATTTGCCTGAGTGTTCACAGCAGGTGTGGCTCCATAGCCTTCGATTCTGCAGAACCTACATTTTGCCTTACATGAAAACTAAAGAGAAGCAGAAGGCTTACAGGAATTAGGGATGAAATTTAATTCTGGAATTAGGGATTAAATTCCTTGATCTCAGTTTCTAGATGGTAGGGACCAGAATAGAATCTTTGAAAACATAATTTTACTGTATAATTTTGGCCAAGTTGCAAAGCAGAGGGAGGAAGAGATTGAAAGTGTAGGGAATGCTGAAACTGTATTCAAAGACTCAATTTAGTTGTCAGAAAGACTGCAGATTTGTTGTGCTTGTTTTTGGTGAGAACTTGGAGGAGCTGAAAAGCACTCATTAAAAGATAACAGATGAATTTTTACCCGAGTTGGCCTTCTTTGATCCTTAAGATGTTTGAAAAATTAGGAAGACTATTCTGCTTCTTATTTATTTTGGTCATTTTGATGCTTGAATTAGAATTGCCACGAAGTGATTCCATCAGTTGCTGGGGCTATGATAGAGGAAACCATTTATGGGAATAAAAAGAGAAAGAGTCAGAAAGGCAGGCTCTAAGGGGAATAGGGGGAGAGAAAGGCCGACAAAGAGAAGGAAATGATTGGAGGAAAAGAATGGAGAGCATTAGACACGTGGGTAGAGTGAGGGGAGGTAGAGGCGGGGCGGGAGGGAAAAGAGCAAGTATGAAGTGAGTAGGCCCACCCACATTCATATTTTCTATTCCAGAAAAATCAAATTTCTGGGATATAGGATCAAAAATAAAACATCCTCTACAAAGAGGCTGTTAAATCCACAGGCCCCGTCAAGAATGTGAGCACTTCTGTGATCTTCCCTGCCTTGTTGGGGTTGGCAGGCCCCTTTTCTGAAGCACATGGCATCAGAAAGTCTTCTGCTGAGTGACTGAAGTGTCAGGGGCCAGGGAAAAGTGCAATCTGGAGAATTTTATCCTGGCTTCTGAGAGAGGCATACACAAGCTCATGTGGTTTTCTGTGGACTGAGGCTCATGGATCCCCTGGTGTCTAACACAGCACCAAAAATAGCATTTTGAACTGCTAAGGGTGAAGAACTAATCTCTGTTCTAAGACTTAATAATTTGTTATATGTCGAATCTGGAGTTGGGTCCTTTTCAAACATGGTATTAAAATCTAAAATTTAAGGCAAAATCAATACTATACTAAACTTAAAAAAAATTAAATTATGATAAAAAACTGGCTATTTGGTGTAAAACAGTCAGATTTTACCCACTTTTAAAAAATTTCTTGGGAATATATTGCAGAAATATGATCAGATTAATCCTATTGCCACACATTTAAATTCTAAATTTAAAAATAAATGTGTAAAATACTGAAAGTTGTTAGTTTGATTAACTTAAATTTAAATGAAAGTAATTATAATTAAAGCAACAAATAATATAGTAATCAAAAAATTTAAGACCGGAGTATAGGAAATCCACATACAGGATTAGTTGCTTTCCAAACACTAACAAAGTAGCTCAAAAAAGAAAACAACATCATTTACAATACCAAAAAAAAAAAATACTTAAAGAAAAAACTTAGTCAAGGAGGTGAAAGATCTGTACACTAAAAGCAATAAGACTTTGATGAAAGAAACTGAAGAAAGCACAATGAATGAAAAGCTACCTCATATTCATGGATCAGAAGAATAAACAGTGTTAAAATGTTAATACTATCCAGAGTTACCTGTAGATTAAAAGCAATCCCTATCAAAATTTGAATGGCATTCTTCACAGAAATAGTTTTTGAATGGAATAATTAAAATTGTCTCTGTATAAGATCATATCATCTGTAAAAAGAGATAATTATACTTCTTCATTCATGAGGAACGCTGGGCTGGATGAAGCAGAAGCTGGAATCAAGATTGCTGGGAGAAATATCAATAACCTCAGATATGCAGAAGACACCACCCCTATGGCAGAAAGAGAAGAACCAAAGAGCCTTTTGATGAAAGTGAAAGAGAGAGTGAAAAAGTTTGCTTAAAGCTCAACATTCAGAAAACTAAGATTATGGCATCTGGTCCTATCACTTCATGGCAAATAGATAGGGAAACAATGGAAACAGTGACAGACTATATTTTTTTGGACTTTGAAATCACTGCAGATGGTAATTGCAGCCATGAAATTAAAAGATGCTTGCTCCTTGGAAAAAAAGTTATGACCAACCTAGACAGCATATTAAACAGCAGAGACATTACTTTGTCAACAAATGTCTGTCTAGTCAAGGCTATGGTCTTTCCAGTAGTCATGTATGGATATGAGAGTTGGACTATAAAGAAAGCTGAGTGCCGAAGAATTGATGCTTTTGAAATGTGGTGTTGGAGAAAACTCTCGAGAGTCCCTTGAACTACAAGGAGATCCAACCAGTCAGTTCTAAAGGAAATCAGTCCTGAGTATTCATTGGAAGGATTGATGCTGAAGCTGAAATTCCCAGTACTTTGGCCACCTGATGGGAAGAACCGACTCATTTGAAAAGACCCTGATGCTGGGAAAGATTGAAGGCAGGAGGAGAAGGGGATGACAGAGGATGAGATGGTTGAATGGCATCACCAACTCAATGGACATGAGTTTGAGTAAACTCCGGGAGTTGGTGATGGACAGGGATGCCTGGCATGCTGCAGTCCATGGGGTCTCAAAGAGTTGGATGTGACTGAGTGACTGAACTGAACTGATTTCTGATTAGCATGCTTTCTATTTCTTTTTCTTGTTCAATTGCTCTGGCTAGTACTTCCAGTACTATGTTGAATAAGGAGCACACTAGTCTTGTTCCTGATCTTAGAGGTAAAGCTTTCAACCTTTTACCATCGAGTATGATGTTAGTTGTGGGCTTGTCACATATGAACTTTATTATGTTGAGATATATTCCTTCCATACACTAAACATTGAAAATGTTTCATTACAAAAGGAGATAGACTTTTGTCACATTTCGACAAATGATTTTTATCTATCCTTTTGAGATAATCATGTGATTTTTATCTTTCATTCTATTAACATGATGTATCACATTGATTTGTATATGGCGTACCATTCTTGCATCTTAGGGATAAATGCTACTTTATCATGGTGTGTGATCCTTTCAATGTTCTGTTGAATTTAGTTTGCTAGTCTTTTGTTGCAGAGAAGGCAATGGCAACCCACTCCAGTACTCTTGCCTGGACAATCCCAGGGACGGAGGAGCCTGGTAAGCTGCAGTCCATGGAGTTGTTAAGAGTCAGACATGACTGAGTGACTTCACTTTCACTTTCCACTTTCATGTATTGGAGAAGGAAATGGCAACCCACTCCAGTGTTCTTTCTTGGAGAATCCCGGGGATGGGGGAGCCTGGTGGGCTGCCGTCTATGGCATTGCACAAAGTTGGACATGACTGAAGCGACTTAGCAGCAGCAACAGCAGTCTGTTGTTGATTTACTTCTATATTCATCAAGGATACTAGCCTATATTTTTCTTTTTCTTTTAGTGTCCTTATATAAGTGTGGTATTAGGATTATACTGGCCTTGTAAAATGAGTTTGGGTGTATTCTTTTGTATTCAGTATTTTTGAACTGTTTTAGAAGGACTCACCTTAATTCTTCTTTAAATGCTTGGTAGATACAAAGAGTGAAATCAGCCGGCCCAGGACTTTTCTTTGTTGGGAGGGTTTTATTAATTCAATCTCCTTATTCGTAATAAGTCTGTTTAAATTTTCTATTTCTTTATGATTCAGTCTTGATAAGTTGTGTGTTTCTAGGAACTTATTCATTTTATTCCAGGTTATTTGATTTGTTGGTTTATAATTGTTCATAGCAGCTTCTTGTGATCCTTTGTATTTCTGTGGTATCAGAGGTAATATCTCCTCTTCATTTTTGGCTTTATTTATCTGAGTCTTCTCTTTTTTATCTTTGTTAGTCTTTATCTATGTTTGTTAGCTAAAGGATTGTCAATTTAATTTTTTTCAAAAAAAACAGTTCTTAATTTTACTGATATTTTCTATTGTTTTTCTGGTCTTTATTTCATTTATTTCTGCTCTGATCTTTGTTATATCTTTCCTTCTGCTAATTTTGGGCTTAATTTATTCTTACTTTTCTAGTTCCTTGATGTGAAAAGTTATTTGAAATTTTTTTTCTCCCTAAATGAGGGCATTTATCACTACAAACATCCCTCTTAGAACTGCTTTTCCCACAGGTTTGTTATGTTGTGTTTCCACTTTTGTTTGTTTTGAGATTTAAAAAATTCCCTTTTTATATTTTCTTTGACCCATTGGTTGTTTAGTAGCATGTTTGTTTAATTTCCTTCTATTCATAAATGTTCTAGTTTTCTCCTGTTATTTATTTCTACTTTCATGTTATTGTGTTTGGGAAAGATACTTGGAATTATTTCAACTTTCTCAGATTTTCTAAGGCTTGATTATGACCTAATATATGACCTATTCTGGAGAATGTTCAAGTATATTTGAGAAAGATGTGTATTCTGTAGTTGTTGTATGGAGTGTTCTATATGTGTCTGTTAGACATTTGGTCTAAAGTATAGTCCCAGTCCACTGTTTACTTATTGATTTTGTGTATATGATCTACTCATTGTTGAAAGTGGGGTATTGAAGTTCCCTACTATTATTGTGCTGTCTACTTCTTCCTTCAGATTTGTTAGTATTTCTTTAATATATTTCAGTCAGTTCAGTTCAGTTCAGTTCAGTCGCTCAGTCGTGTCCGACTCTTTGTGACCCCATGAATTGCAGCACGCCAGGCCTCCCTGTCAGTCACCAACTCCTGGAGTTCACTCAAACTCACGTTCATCGAGTTGGTGATGCCATCCAGCCATCTCATCCTGTCATCCCTTTCTCCTTCTGCCCCCAATCCCTTCCAGCATCAGAGTCTTTTCCAGTGAGTCAACTCTTCGCATGAGGTGGCCAAAGTACTGGAGTTTCATCTTTAGCATCATTCCTTCCCAAGAAATCCAAGGGTTGATCTCCTTCAGGATGGACTGGTTGGATCTCCTTCAGGATGGACTGGTTGGATCTCCTTGCAGTTCAAGGGACTCTCAAGAGTCTTCTCCAACACCACAGTTCAAAAGCATCAATTCTTTGGCACTCAGCCTTCTTCATAGTCTAACTCTCACATCCATACATGACCACTGTAGAAACCATAGCCTTGACTAGACGGACCTTTGTTGGCAAAGTAATGTCTCTGTTTTTGAATATACTATCTCGGTTGGTCATAACTTTCCTTTCAAGCAGTAGGCGTAGTTTAATTTCATGGCTGCAGTCACCATCTGCAGTGATTTTGGAGCCCCCCCTCCGCCCCCCGCAAAAAAAGTCTGAGACTGTTTCCACTGTTTACCCATCTATTTCCCATGAAGTGATGGAACCAGATGCCATGATCTTCGTTTTCTGAATGTTGAGCTTTAAGCCAACTTTTTCACTCTCCTCTTTCACTTTCATCAAGAGGCTTTTTAGTTCCTCTTCACTTTCTGCCATAAGG
>SJYV01001059.1:47034-145877 GCA_006410875.1 Neotragus pygmaeus
GTGCTGCGATTCATAGGGTCACAAAGAGTCAGACATGACTGAGCAACTGAACTGAACTGAACTGAATATGAATTTCTGTTTGAGAGAAAATGGAATAAATATACTTTTCCTTACTCCTCCTGTTAAGTACAATTAAAAACTCTGAACAATGTATATATAACACAAACATGAAAGTGTTGTGAAAGCATTAGTCTCTCAGTTGTGTCCAACTCTTTGCAACACAGACTGTAACCCTCAGGGCTCCTCTGTCCCTGGAATTCTCCAGGCAATACTACTAGTGTGGGTTGCCATTTCCTTCTCCAGGGATCTTCTTGATCCAGGAATCAGACCTGGCTCTCCTGCATTGCAGGCAGATTTTTTACCAACTGAGCCACTAAGGAAGCCAACAGGGAAACACAAGCATAATAAAACTCTAAAGGTGAAGAGCAGAAGGCAGATGTCTAGGGATCTTGGAACTCAAGGAATGGTGCAGTAATGAATTCTTGTGTTCTTTTCTTCCCCACCTTCATATATCTCAAACTTGAAACAAATAAAGCCAGCAACCTGGAAATGATAATAGGAGCATACAGAAATGCACCCCCCAAAAGCTTCGTCTCTCTAGTTAAAGGACCGGGAAAGAAGCAGTCCAGAAAGACAGGAAACTTTGATAATAATTGGTCTACTCCAAGTGGCCACAGAAAATAACTGTGACTCCAACTCCACCCACACCAGCAAAGGCTAAATGGAAAACCTAGATTTCTACCCTTCAGAAGCTATAATGAGGTACCACAACCTACCTACACCAGAGTGTTGCTAGAGAAATCTGAGTATGGATCTAAGACTCTCATCCCCACAGGGTGATAATGAGACTCTTTCCAATCCCCTGAACTCCCCACCTGAGGTGTCAGTAGATACTACTTGGGAGAGTCTAGATTTCTACTCACACCAGCTGGTTGGGTAGTATCAGAGGAGGCCTGGTGGGCCAGGACTTTCATCACAACATATGGTCACCTCCTTCTGGTGTCTGTGGGCAGGAGTAACTCCTACCTTTGTTCAGCAGTAGCAAGGGGCTTTCTCCCCCAACCTTCCCCCAGTATGTCAATGGTTCTTGAGTGGGAACTTGGAGATCTACTTTTGCTTGGTGGTAATAAAACTGGTGTCACTCTTTTCCTGCCAGAACTGTATCATAAGATGTTAGCCAAAATAGGTTTAAATAAGAACAAGCCTCATAAGAGAATACCCAAACTCTCTGTTTTGAACAAAAATCACTCATTATACTAAGAATGAGAAAGATCTCAACCTGAATACTCAAAGCTAAAAAGAAAAAGAGAGTCAATAGATGCCAACACCAAGCTAATGGAGATAATGATTTGACAAGAATTTTAAAGCAACTTTCATAAAAATGCTTCAATGAGCAATTACAAACATTACAAAATTTACAAAAATTACAAATAAAAATAGAAAGCATTGACAAAAATAGAAAGTTTCATTAATATTAAAAGAAATTAAGAACTAAATGGAAATTTTAGAACTGAAAATACACTAACCAAAATAACAAAAACTCAATGGAGGAGATAAAGAACATCATGAAAGGGCTAGAAAAAAGAATACACTAACTGGAAGAAAGCACAATAGAAATAAAGCCCAATTGGAACAAAAAGAAAAAAGAATAACTGAAAAAAGGGAATAGAGCCTCAGAGACCTAGGAGAACAACAAAAGATTTCACATTTGTGTCATTAGAGACCTGGCAGGAGAGAAAAAAGAAAGAGGGGTTTAAAAATTTCTCAAAGAAATAATGGTCAGAAACATCTCTAATTTAGCAAAAGATATTAATATATAAACCTATGAATTCAAGAAGCTGAATGAATACTAAAGAAGATAAATCCAAAGATATCCATATCAAAATGTATCACAGTCAAACTTGAAAACTAAAGACAAAAAAATGAATCTTGCAAGCAGCAAGAGAGAAACAATACTCTATCAATAGAGAGAGAAAAAAAAAAAACACAATTAGAATTGCACCAAATATCCCACCAGAATTTACAGAGATTAGAAGGAAGTGAACAACATTTTTCAAGTGCTGAAAGAAAAGAACCATCAACCCAGAATACAATATCCAGTAAAAGTATCCTTCAGAAATCAAAGAGATATCAAGGCATTCTTAGACAAAGACAAATTAAGAATTTGAAACGGATGGCTTTAGGAATCTCTTTAAATGGATAAGAAATGTTAGAAGAAGGATTCTTGGAATATCAGGAAGAAAGAATGAACATGGTCAGCAAAATTACTGGAAATATTAATATTTCCTCTGATGGTGATAATGAAGGTACTTAATTTAGATCNGATTCAAATGTATTCTTTTTAATGGCTGAGTAATACTCCATTGTGTATATGTACTACAGCTTTCTCATCTTTTCCATTAAGTGTCAGCTGAGTGCTGACTGTGAACTATCTCTTGATTCATCCATCACTCTTTCTTTAGGACTGTGCCCTCATCTTTGTTTCTTCACTAGATCGTGGACTTCTCAGTTTCTCCCTTTTGACAGAATTAAAACCAAGTCATGTACTGCCAGATAAAGATCATATTTATGATTGCTTCATTAAAATTGTGGCTTACCATAAAAGGATAGCTTATTCATATCCAGATACAGTGATACCTTGATAGCACTGGAGATGCAATAATAAACAACACTCCCTCTGGAGTTTATGAACCAAGAACACCCCCACCGGTTATGAAATGGCCTGAATGGACCAGTGCCTCCAGTTGTGGGGAAATTGTCCTGGCCTTATTCAGCACAGAGGAGACTGCATTGTCAGTGGATAACATGATTTGTTCTCACTTTCCAGCTGACTGCATTTGTGCTATTGTTGACATTACCGTGGTCATCTGAGTGTTGGTTGGTGAATACGCTTGCCAAGCATCTCCTTTACCACTTTCTTGTTGAAACCTTGCTTGGTTTCTTAGGAGCAGCTCCTTTTAACCCAACAGACAAGGAAGTGGATTGATAGCTGTTTTTTTTTTTTTTAAAAGTGTACATTTTAATGGAAAAATGAGGTATTTTCCATTGTGGTAAAGTGTCTTTTTTTCAATCATAAAATTGCTCAAAAGAGGAAGCAAAAAGAGGAACATGTGTTCATTTGTTTTAACTTGAGTTTGTAAAAATGAGTTCTTAAGAAAGTTAGCAGCCACCTATTTCGAAGAATGATGACTTTTTTGACATCTAAATGTTGTATCATTTCCAGAGTATAATTATCTCCCATAGTAATCTGAATTTGTAGATATGACTATAGATCAGAAACTAGTGCTCCTTTGTGGAGGTGACAACATATGAGAGGGAAGGGGGGGCGGTAATTTGAATGTGACTATTCAAATGATAAAATCAGAGACTGTTAAGAGCAAGACCGGGCCTTTCTTTTTGTAACCAGTTAAATGAAGTTAGAGGGGTATTGTAGCTGGTAAGTGACAGAGACATTTTTAAAACATGGTGTTTCTTAACAATCAGTCCCTGATATTCCAGACCTGTGTGACTGTGTTGAAGTTCATCTGAGCATCAAGATAGCATCAGATTTGTTATTCAGAAAGCCCTTCTGTGTTCCCAGAACTGCCTAGTTGGGGACCTACTTTGACTACAGATTATTAATCACAGCTGTTCCATGTAGAGCAGATAGCTAAGCTTTGAGTTACCAAATATTGCAAACCACTGAGGAGAGGCCACCTACAGCCTCCAACAAACACCTTGCCACCAGCAGTTGTAGAAAAAGCAGAAAGGAGGCAGACGTGGTCATTGCCCAGTTGGAAATTCTGGTACTAACACGACTTCCAGTGAGGCCCGTGGTAGGAGCGTGGTGTTTGTTATGCTCTCTCTGAAGTTCTATTCTGAGCTCCCCCAGCTCTGGGTGGAGACTGTTTTGTTTTCTGGGTTAACTATCCACTATGGCAGTGACTGGGGCAGTGTCAATAACAACACCACAGCAGCCTTTTGGAAAGTGGATGCCTTCTTTTCACACCCAAACCTTTCTGCCTGGAAGACTTCACTCTTCCCTTTTCCCTAGCAGATTCTTCTCTGAATGTGACTCTGAAAGAAGAGAGCCAAGGCTTTCTAGGTTGCTCGTAGTACAAAACCAGAGGTGGGCACTCCTTTAAAAAGCCGAGAACGGACTGTCAGTGGCGTTAGGAACCCTCTGATGAGTTGGCTTTCCCTAATAGTAGATAATATCAGGCTCCTCCGTCCATGAGATTTTCCAGGCAAGAGTGCTGGAGTGGATTGCCATTTCCTTCTCCAGGGGATCTTCCTGACCCAGGAATCAAACCTGGGTCTCCCACATTGCAGGCAGATGCTTTATAGTCTAAGCCACCAGGGAAGCCCAAATAGTAGATCTCTATCATGTGTAGGGAACTCAAAGGAAGGCCAATTCATCAGAGGCACTGACGCTCAGCTTACTCTAAAAATGAACTTGTCACAGGATAAGTAACATAGATTGAGCTCCTTCTCAGTGCTAGATTCTTTTTTCACCACCAGTTTAAGTCCAAACAGCATTTCAATGAAGAGAATGTGAGCAATGAGAAAATAGGCAGATTGAGAACAGAAACTTGCATTTACTTATATACATGGGGCTCTTGGCATGTTTGCTTTTTGAATGATGTAATAAATGTTATCCTTACAGGTGAAGAAACAGAGGTTTAGGAAGACGGTATACTCTGCCCAATAAATTCACCCAGTTAGATAGTGGCAGGACAGGAAATCATTCCTGGGGAGCTTTTATGTGGTTGGGAGCTTTTCGCCCTAGAGTGGAGCTGGACACAAGAGTCATTTGCAGGAGACTGGAAAGTGGAAGTGAACCATCAGCTGTCATGTTCAGAGGGTGGGCGTAGGGTCATACAGAACATTGCTGACCTGCTGGTTGATCTTGGCAGTGTGGGACAGTGATCGGGTCTGCAGCATTTCCAGCTCCCAGTGGGTCTCCTCCTCCTTCAGGTTCTTTGAGTCCTGAACTTTGTGGCTCAGGGTGTCTGCTTCTTCTGTAGCTTATCTGTGTTGCCAGGTTTGGAGGCTGTGTGAAGCAAATATGGCTTCCAGGCCATATTTGTCTCCCTGTTTCATGTCCAGGCTATTGCTGTCTGTGCTGACCTACCGCAACTTCAGGGCCACTACCGGAAGTAGAAGTCTCCCAGAGAATTCTTCACCAGCTCCCACAATTATGTCTGGTCTAATCCCTAGAAGAGACTCTTTGTTTTGAATTGCATACAGAGGTCTGCTTCCTGCATCAAACCTTAGCTGTTACGTTCCATCAGACTCCAACTTTCTAGTACAGGGCACTCACTAGGAAGGGTTGGGGTGAGGGGACAAGCTGGTGTCAGTGGGGTTCAAACGTTTTGTTTCTGGGAAGCTTAAGACTTCCTCAATCAGACGTTCAGAGAACAAAGGCAGGGGATGTACTGGATGCAAAGCAGAAAAATTAAGAAGTCATTTCAGTGTTTTTGTTTAGTGAAACACAGAGCTAGTTATTTCACGGCGAGTTCTGTGTTTAAGATAAGCTAAAAATAAATGGATGAAAATATATTTCGGTGGTTATTTGTAGTCTATGTAAAAGGACATTTTTTCTGATTTCTCAATCAAAGCTTTTCAATATCCTTGAGAAGGATATTGAGACTGCCTTAATGTGCCACACGTCTGTGTGCAAAGCAAGTGTTCTTTGTTATTACCGAGATGAAACATCTGGAGGATGGTATTTCCTCACTTTTTATTCATTCGGTGTCACATAGATCCAAGCATCAACATGCGTCTCTGTTCTCTTATGTTTTTTGAAAGCATTATTTATTTTTCAATGTGTTTCTTTTTTTCTGGAAAACAATTTTCCAAGGTGCAAGCTATTCGGATGAAGTGCTGAAATCTTGGCTATAAGAAAAGCTAAGCAAAACCAAGCAACACTCCCTTCGAGCCCCGACTGCAATACTTCTGAGGTTTACCCTCTGCCATTTAGCACGTTCTTTTTGCTGTCTGCCTGCACACCACGTACCCTGGGACTTTCCTGGGTTTCTCTACCTTCTGCTTTTGGGGTAATATTGGTTTAACCACCAGAAGAACAGCATTAGAAAGATCTAATTTTCTTCCATGGGAGCAAGAGTTTCTATACAATCCAGTGCCTCACCTGATTTCTAGAAGCCGTCAGCCCCACAATTCCACTACCACTACCCGTTCTTTCTTTCATATGCTCCGTCCCTCTTAGTTGGGAAAATATGCTCATAGATTGCTCCTCCCTTGTTCTATGTGGATTAGATTTGCCAGATAAAATACAGGATGCCTAGCTAAATTTGAATTTCATTTAAACAACAAAGAACTCTTGAGGCATACTTTTACTAAGAAAAAGAATTGTAAGGGTGATAAAGTAATGAGGCATCCTGACTTTTAAAAGCTCCATCTGACAATCTTGTATCCCAAATCCCCCAAGACTCCCACTTTCCAAACCCTGCACATCGACAGGATCACAGTTAGTCAAGCTCTGCACAGTTTCCCAGAGTATCCTTGAGGAATGTGTTTGCCTTCTAGCATTTGGATGGGTTCCTTAGTTCTGCCACCAAAACCAAACATTAATAGTGCATTTGTTGTAAACCTGATTTTCTTAATGGCACTGTGAACCATCCTGAAAGTGGCTGCTGTCTTTCTGAAATGCAATGCTTGCTCATAGACTTAACAAGTAGCTTAACTCTCTCTGGGTTGCACAGCTTTTCTTCTGTTTCCTTCCTCTTCTTTTCAAAGTTGCTTGTCCTCTTTATTATAAAAATAATGCCCTTCTCCATTCAAAGTTGAACTGGGTCTGACATTTATTCATCAGGATTTTGCAACCCAGAAACGACCCTCTGACTAGTCCATGGACTGGGATATAGATTCTTATTACTGAGGTCACACAATACCAACAGAGGCAGATTTGCAAAGAATTTGGAAAGTGATGATACGGACCAAGGTTTATAACTGCTTTTTGAAATTTGTTGGAAAATAGTGTTTATCAGCCTCTTTCAGATTCAAAACTAACTCATGTTAACTTAAAAAAGTGCAAACATACAATAGCACAAGAATAAAATTACAAAAAATCACTTATAAACTTGATATCCAGATATGCTAATATTTTAATAGATATCTAATATTTTTCTTTAAGAACAGTTTAGTTTGAACAAAAGCAGCATTCCACACAAATATACTCTAACTTTTTGTTGTTATTGTTTAACAACCAATTGTGAATAGTTTTTCAGTGTCAAGTTTCCTTGTATATCACTAATTCTCAATGGTTTGGGGGCTACAGATCTCATTCAAAAAAGTACTGAGAGATTTAAGATTTCTTCCAGGAAAAGCTACTTTTACACGTACCCAGAACATTTTAGATAAAATTTCAGACTCTAGAATGCTTTGTAGATCCCACAAGTTAAGAAAGAAAACATCACAGCAGTTCTAAATCATTTTAATTTAAAACTCATTTTAATTTGTGCCTGCACATGAATATTTTGAGTGATAATTTACCCAGTAAAAACTTATTCTGTATAAGGGAATGGGGACAATTTGCTACTTTGAAATCTCAGGTAGATAGGTTTTCACTTTTGTTTTTGTTTTCTTAGAATCTAGATTTAGGTCAAAGTAAAGAGGAACCATTAACAAATTTGCAGATTGCCCTTTTGTTTACATGTCAGTTCTAAAGATTGTTGAGCTGATGGGTCTTCCCTTGGTTACAAGCCAATGCAGTCACGATCGAGAAACCTTGTTTGGATTTCACAAGAACTTTGTCACAAGTCTTGCGTTTCCTGTAGGAAAGCTGAATTCATCAGTGTACTTTACTGTGAGTAATACTACAACTCTGTTCTCAGCCGGAGAATTTTGCTGATGATAAAAATTAATTCTTGATGGAAATGCAAAATTAATCAATAGTTATTGATTGCTAAAGACATCTTTTGACTATTCTTCTATATGTAACTTTCAGTCTATGCCTATAGTCAGAGAAGAGATAAGACAACTTGGGAAAGCCCAAGAAATGTAGTTCTCCGTGTCAGGGATTCCCAAACCCTTGGACCACAGACAAGTACTGGTCTCCTTCTATTAGCACAGCAGGGTCAGTGGGCAAGGAAGCGAGCGGAGCAAAATCTAATTTGAATTTACAGCCACTCCCCATCTCTTGTATTACTGCCTGAGATCCGCCTCCTGTCAGATCAGAGGTGGCATTAGATTCTCACTGGAGCATGAACTGTACTGTGCACTGCATGTGGGAGGGATCTAGGTCTTGCACTCCTTATAAGAATCACCCTTGCCCATGGCCCATGGAAAAATTGTCTTCCACAAAACTGGCCCCTGGTACCAAAACTGGGAACCCTGCTCCACATGAGGATGTGTGGGCCTACTGTCCCCCTACAGGACTGGCCAGGAATGGTACTGGGTGGACATCTGTGGCCCATAGGAAGCAGCATCAGGGCTGCTAATATCTATTACTATTGTTATTAACTACCGTGATAATAGTTGCTATTTATTGGGTCCCCATTATATGCTGGCCACTGAACTATGTGCTTTACCTAAATGACTTTAAATTCTGGCCACTGTGAAAAATAGGTACGATTTTCTCTTAGGTGGGAAAGGCAGTGATGCTGAATGGCAGAGAGTACAGACTCAGGCACTTCACAATCTAGATTCAGTATTTGTTGGCTTTGTGAGCTCAGATAAGGTCCTTTGAGTTCTTGTGCTTCAGTTCTGTCATCTGTAAAATAGGATCTGAATTCAAATTGGCCAGACTCTTTATCCTACAGATACTTCAAAGGTTCAAAAGTCAGAGAGATGTTTTTATTCTTAAGGATGTGAAAACCTTTTGTGTAAATGCAAAGGTAGTCAAGGAGACTTCTCTGGTGGTCCAGTGGTTAAGAATCTGCTGTCCAATGCAGGGGACAAGGGTTTGATCCCTGGTTGGGAAACTAAGATTCCACATGCCTCAGGGCATGTGGCCACAACTAGAGAGAAAACCGGTTGCTGCAATGAAGAGCCAGTGAAGCAAAAAATAAAAATATTACTAATAAAAAAAGGTAGCTAAGTATAACAGAAAAATCCTGAAATAGGTAGTTAGAGGACAAGGGTTTGAGTCTGCGCTCAGTTTCTAATTAGCTATGTGACTTTTGACAAATGACCTAATCTCTCTGAGCCTCTACTTACTCATCTGGAAAAGGGGTGTGATGTTTTCCTGGCTGGATACTTTGCAGGATTTTGGGGGGCATTAAATGAGATAATGAAGGTGAAACTGCTCATACAGATAGCAATTGTTATATGTTTTGTTGTTACCCTTTCTGACTAGATTCATTGTCTGCCTTTGGCAGGAAGGAAAAGTTATTAAATTCTACTCTGTGCCAGACTCTGGGCTAAGTTTGGCATAAATATCGTCTTATACAATCCTGCAACAGTCCTGGGCCTTGAAAGGGTCGATGCTTTGCCAAAGGCACTATGGTTAGTAGTGGAGTTGGGAATTGCAAAGCAACACTATGCCCTATTGTGTAGCTATGAAACAGCTCTTTATTGCATTAATTATAAACTACATTATTTTCATAATTTATCATCTTTGAAAACTGGTTGTTATCCAAGAACTGATGCAAATAATTTTCAAGGATATCTTAACATTTCATTTTGCATGTAGTTTTCTTTTCATAGGTACACACTCATTTTTATGATTAAAAAAAAAAATCCAGATTAGTTTAAAAGCACTCTTCCATGAGTATGAGATAGGAGTTAGAAGTGATAAGAAAACAATTTGACATTGTTTAACTGGCAGCAATTTTTTCTCTCTTTTGGGTATGTAAAACAAATGTGCATCTTACAATGAACAGTATGTTAGGTTAAATGATGTATAGTGATTATTATTTAATAATTGTCTAATAAGTGTGAGATATTTCACATCTATAATCTACTCAGATTAAGTAGATACTTTTATTGTTCATATTTTACAGATGAGGAAACTGAGATTGAGAAATGGTAAAATTTGTCCCAGGCCACACAACTAGTACATAAAAGAACTAGAAATAAAATGAAACTCACGTGGCTACAAAGTCATGCTCTTTTTAATTTGCCATATTGATTTTTGCTTCCAGAGGGTATATCAATTTGGTAAAGTAGTCAGAAGTACTGACTTGTTTAGTATCTGGTTCTGCATTAACCAGTGACCATATATGAAACCAAAAATTGTTATCTGCAACCTGATAGCTATGGTATATTTGGACAACTGGAAGTGATATTTTGGATAGGAATCCAAGATTTCATATTATGGGTCCTATATTTCCTCACTTATCCTCACCTCCAACTGTATTTGAAAAAAGAAAAAAAAGAAAAACACAGGATTTTCTTGAAGGAGCCGAGTAGGCTGTACTGCTGGAGAGAGAGGAGGTGGAAGCTGTATGTACGGCTGCTAAAGTCATAAACAGAAGTGGTCCTTGGGTTCTCCAGCACTTTATACTACAACTGCAGCTATTGCTGGAACTAGGCCTTGGGATTTTGTGAGGTTCTGCAGAACAGAAGCTTTTTTCATCATGAAGACCATAGCTACGTCAATCTGGAGCTTGTCACACAACTGTTGGTATTAACAGGAGATTTCTGAGACTTTNAAAAAAAAAAATCCAGATTAGTTTAAAAGCACTCTTCCATGAGTATGAGATAGGAGTTAGAAGTGATAAGAAAACAATTTGACATTGTTTAACTGGCAGCAATTTTTTCTCTCTTTTGGGTATGTAAAACAAATGTGCATCTTACAATGAACAGTATGTTAGGTTAAATGATGTATAGTGATTATTATTTAATAATTGTCTAATAAGTGTGAGATATTTCACATCTATAATCTACTCAGATTAAGTAGATACTTTTATTGTTCATATTTTACAGATGAGGAAACTGAGATTGAGAAATGGTAAAATTTGTCCCAGGCCACACAACTAGTACATAAAAGAACTAGAAATAAAATGAAACTCACGTGGCTACAAAGTCATGCTCTTTTTAATTTGCCATATTGATTTTTGCTTCCAGAGGGTATATCAATTTGGTAAAGTAGTCAGAAGTACTGACTTGTTTAGTATCTGGTTCTGCATTAACCAGTGACCATATATGAAACCAAAAATTGTTATCTGCAACCTGATAGCTATGGTATATTTGGACAACTGGAAGTGATATTTTGGATAGGAATCCAAGATTTCATATTATGGGTCCTATATTTCCTCACTTATCCTCACCTCCAACTGTATTTGAAAAAAGAAAAAAAAGAAAAACACAGGATTTTCTTGAAGGAGCCGAGTAGGCTGTACTGCTGGAGAGAGAGGAGGTGGAAGCTGTATGTACGGCTGCTAAAGTCATAAACAGAAGTGGTCCTTGGGTTCTCCAGCACTTTATACTACAACTGCAGCTATTGCTGGAACTAGGCCTTGGGATTTTGTGAGGTTCTGCAGAACAGAAGCTTTTTTCATCATGAAGACCATAGCTACGTCAATCTGGAGCTTGTCACACAACTGTTGGTATTAACAGGAGATTTCTGAGACTTTCCTGGTGTTCCAGTGATTAAGAATCCACCTTTCAAAGCAGGAGACTTGGGTTCAATCTCTGGCTGGGGAAATAAGATCCCGCATGTCATGGGGCAACTAAGCCCACATACCACAAGGAAGAACCCATGAGCTGCAGTGAAGATCCAGTGCAACCAAAATAATAAAATAAAATTTAAAAAACCCCAGAAGATTCTGAAAAGCATGTAACTTTCACCACCATAGGAGGCCAATCATGACGTTGTTGGTATAGAATCAAGAATTCTTGAAATGTGGGTGCAGGCCACATTGTCTACAAACAGTTATTGAAAGTCAACTGTGTATTGGGCACGGGGCATCTAAAAGGCCAGTCTGAGGTGACCTTGCCCTCAAAGAGTTCACATCTAGTGAAGCAAAAAATAGAGTTCTCTATGTAGTTAGCAGATAATGCAGCCAGGAAGAGCTGGGTGAAGAAGAGAATGATTCTAGCAGGGCTTCTCAAAGTCAAAGTCATTGCACACAGCTAGATTTGGGGTGGGAATACCAAAACTGAAGTTATTTATTGAAGTATAGCTGATTTACAATAGCACTTTAGTTTCAGGTGTATAGCAAAGTGGATCAGTAATGTGCACATATATTTTTTCAGGTTATTTTCCATTATAATTTATCATAAGATATTTAATACATTTCCCCATGTTATAAAAAAACCCTTTGTTGATTTTATGTATACTATTTTGTATATGTTAATTCCATACTTCTAATTTATCCCTCGCCACGTCCCTTTCCTTTTTGTTAACCATAAGTTGGCAAAAGCAGAATTTTGCTGAAATTTCTCTCCCTAGTATTCAAAATGACATTGCGACTAACAGTACTCATTCCTCCACATACCTTGATTGAGAAGAAACATGAATAAGAAATAAGACATTGTTCATGCCATCAAATAATTGCAATCTTGTAAGCCTTTATTTAATTTCTCAAATAATATCTTGAGAGTGAAGCCGACAACCCAGGTAAGACTAGTACCTGAGTTGGTTCTCAGTTCCATTCTAAAGGTCTTGTATTCCCCACCCCTACTAGCTGTATCTCCCTCTTTCCTCTCCTTTCTCCTCACAACTTGCCATCTTCTTGTGACAGATGCCTGCCTTTAACACCATGAGGAAAGCTATGGAAGAGGAGTACGTGGTATGATGGGACATCAGAGCAAAGCTATTCTTAAGACTCCAAAGTCTCAGAAATACAGAGCCTAATAGAAAGAGGTCTTGAACTGGGGCAGGAAGCTAAAGGAGATACTTGTTTTTGCTTAGTGCCCCCCAAGCAGTACCTACTTTTCCTTAAATTAGCTGGGCTTTGAGTCTGGAAGAAAATTATGTTTTCAGCCTTCAGTTTAAGATCTTAGTATTTCTTCACTATGTTTGCACTAACTTGCCATGTTTGAGCCCTAATAGTAGATAAGACAGTTCTCGTTTTTCCTTGCATAAGCCCACAGCAGTCAGACTTGCAGACAATGTCCTTTACTCCCCTTTCATGAAGCGGGTAAGAGGAGAATAGGCTGAATAGTAATTTTAAACGTCTGGAGGTTGCTTTCTGATTTGGTCTTGTTCAAGATCTTGGAAAGCTTTCCATTAGTCTCAGTTAATATCTTTCAAATTATGTTTGCTTTGACATTTACCCTGTGCTATTATCTTCTCAACATGCCTCCTGGATCCATCCTATGCATCTGGGGGTTGATGAAAAGTTTCCTAGGAAGGCTAGGATCACTGCTGTTGCTGCTCTGTCAACGGAGAAAGGCAGCTAACCGTTCCCAGGGCCAAGCATACAACTCCTCAGGTGTGGAGGAAAATGAGAATATGGATGTTTTTCTGCCATATACTTTAGCTTTTATTTCATTTGAGAATTCTGTGAAGAATATGCCAATAGTGCTCTTCATGACACTGAAGTGATTATCTTCATGGCATCTCCTGAACTTAAGACATGGCATGTAGTTGGGCCAGTAATGGAAACCTGTCATTCATGAGAAAGAATTGTTTGACTAACAACACAACTGGCTTGTCTACAATAATCTTCCCATGAACCTCAGTCCATATATTGAAAGATTAGACCTGAAATGAGGGAAGAGTGTTTGAACGAAAAAACACTGATTGTTTTCATTCAATAGGGAGGTAGTGTTCTTTTTCTTTAATTGAGCAACTAATATATATATTCAGCTCAGTTCAGTCTCTCAGTCGTATCTGACTCTGCGACTCCATGAATTGCAGCACACGAGGCCTCCCTGTCCATCACCAACTTCCAGAGTTCACTAAGACTCATGTCCATCGAGTCAGTGATGCCATCCAGCCATCTCATCGTTGGTCGTCCCCTTCTCCTCCTGCCCCNGGTATGTAGCGGTATCTCATTGTGGTTTCAATTGGCATTTCCTGAAGGCCAATCAGATTGAGCATTTTTCATGTTTATTTACCATCCGTAGATCTACTTCAGTCTGTTCAAATGTTTTGCCCAATTTCTTAATGAGCTGTTTATCTTTGAGCTTATAAATTCTTTTTGTGTTCTGGGTACAAGTCTCTTATCAGACAGAAGCTTTGCAGCTATTTATTTCCAGGTACGACTTGACTTTTCACCCTCTTCAGTGTGTATTTGAGCAGAAGCTTTTAACTTCAAGGAAGATCAATTCATCAATTTAGTTTCTTATTTTCAGTGTCATATCTAAGAAATACATGCTGAGCCCAAAAAGTTTTCTGCTGTTTTCTTCTAGACACTGTCATTTAGTTTTCCATTTAGATCCATTTCGAATAAATTTTTGTACATGGTATAAAGTATGATGAGGTTTTGTGTGTGTGTAGAGGTCTCATGTTCCCCACAGTATTTGTTTAAAGACCAGGCCTTCTTCATTGACCTGCCTTTGCCCATTTTTGGAAAATGGGCAGTTGTCTGTGTGGGGAGGTCTGCTTCTGTGTTCTCTATCCTGCTCCCTCAATCTGTTTGTGTGTGCTAAGTCACTTCAGTCGTGTCTGACTCTTTGTGACCCCATGGACTGTAGCCCGCCAGGCTCCTCTGTCCAAGGAATTCTTCAGGCAAGAATACTGGAGCGGCTTGCCTTTTCCTGGCTTAAGAAGTCTTAAGATAAGAATATGCTGGTGCCATGCCCTTGCTGTTGTCCGATTGCCAAGTCATGTCCTACTCTTTGTGACCCCAGGAACTGCAGCGTGCCAGGATTCCCTGTCCTTCACTATCTCCTAGAGTTTGCTCAAAATTATGTCCATTGAGTTGGTGATGCCATCCAATCATCTCATCCTCTGTCATCCCCTTCTCCTTTCTTTTCCTCTCTCTTTTGCAGCATCAGAGTCTTTTCCAGTGAGTTGCCTCTTATCATCAGTTGGCCAAAGTATTGGAGCTTCAGCTTCAGCATCAGTCTTTCCAATGAATATTCAGGACTTATTTCCTTTAGGACTGACTGGTGTGAACTTCCTGCAGCCCAAGGGACTGCCAAGGGATTTCTCCAACACCACAGTTCAAAAGCATCAGTTCTTAGGTGCTCAGCCTTCTTTATGGTCCAGCTCTCACATCCATACATGACTACTGGAAAGACCATAGCTTTGACTAGACAGACCTTTGCCAGCAAAGTAATGTTTCTGCTTTTCAATACATTGTCTAAGTCTGTCATAGTTTTCCTTCCAAAGAGCAAGCGTCTTTTAATTTCATGGCTGCAGTCACCATCCACAATGATTTTGGAGCCCAAGAAAATTAAATCTGTCACTGTTTCCACTTTTTCCCCACCTGTTTGCCATGAAGTGATAGAATCAGATGCCACAATCGTTGTTTTCTGAATGTTAGTTTTAAGCCAGTTTTTTTCCTCTTTGACCCTCATCAAGAGGCTTCTTAGTTCTACTTTGCTTTCTGCCTTTAGAGTGGTATCATCTGCATATCTGAAGTTGTTGATAATTCTCCCACCAATCTTGATTCCAGCGTGTGATTCATCTAACCGGGCGTTTCACATGATGTACTCTGCAATAAGTTAATTAAGCTAGGTGACAATATACAGCCTTGACATGGCCCACTGCAGCAGGGAATGGCAAACCACTTCAGTCGTCTTGCCTAAAGAACCCCATGAACAGTATGAAAAGGCTAATACCTGAATGTCTGATTTAATTAGAAAACCTGCAGGCTTCCTCTCCAACACATTTANATATACAGCCTTGACATGGCCCACTGCAGCAGGGAATGGCAAACCACTTCAGTCGTCTTGCCTAAAGAACCCCATGAACAGTATGAAAAGGCTAATACCTGAATGTCTGATTTAATTAGAAAACCTGCAGGCTTCCTCTCCAACACATTTAGCCACTGGTCTGACCCAGACTGGCACCATCCCAGCACATTCTCCTGCAAGGAAAGAAAGTGTTCTCCTCGGATCCCTTGTTTTCCCATCTGGTTATTGCTCCTCTGCCATGTCTTCAGGCAGACTTGACAATTGGTAAGCAATGCCCTGTGCGTGACATTATGATGCCAGTGTGTTTTCTTGCCTAGGAATGACAATTGAATCTGGAGAAGGAATGACATATTTTGTGCCCATCGTTGATGGCTGTCCTTTGCACCAGTCAACCTTCCACATGGACATTGCAGGCCAAGACCTAACCTTGTACTTCCTACATCTGCTGTCAGAAAGTGGACACTCATTTGTGAGCACAGGTAGGACGTTGCTCTTCTCAGCCAGGTAAGCCAGTCTTTGGGCTGTGATGGCCTCCTTAGCTTCCTCCACCTACAGCCCTCAATTTATAAAACAAAGGCTACTTTATCATCATTCTAGTTCTAAAAAGCAATATTATCTATGTTTAGGGACATCAATGGCACACCACCTCAGTACTCTTGCCTGGAAAATCCAATGGATGGAGGAGCCTGGTGGGCTGCGGTCCATGGGGTCGCTAGGGGTCGGGCGCGACTGAGTGACTTCACTTTCACTTTTCACTTTCTTGCGTTGGAGAAGGAAATGGCAACCCACTCCAGTGTTCTTGCCTGGAGAATCCCAGGGACGGGGGAGCCTGGTGGGCTGCCGTCTGTGGGGTCGCACAGTCGGACACGACTGAAGCGACTCAGCAGCAGCAGTGCATTGATGATGGTAACAAGGATGATGGTGAAGATGAGGAGATGATGGTGATGAAGGCGGTGATGAGGGTGTAATGGTGATGAAGGCGGTGATGAGGGTGGTGAGGGGATGCTGACGCTGATGCTGATGAGCTAAGCTTTACAGAGTACTTACCCTGTGAACGGCACCATGCTAAGGAAAGAGTCCGCATACATTCTCTCATTCCTTTATGCTTCAATACCCTGAGGAGAAACAGTTACCTCCACTGCTAGAGGAGTAGGTTTAGGAAAGTTAGATGACTTCAACTTCCCATGACTAGTAAGTATAACTACTGGCAAGGGAACCCAAGGACTGCAGACAAGGAGGTGCCTGTCCACTCTNGAGCCCATCTTTGCATGAAATGTTCCCTTGGTATCTCTAATTTTCTTGAAGAGATCTCTAGTCTTTCCCATTCTGTTCTTTTCCTCTATTTCTTTGCATTTATTACTGAGGAAGGCTTTCTTATCTCTTCTTGCTATTCCTTGGAACTCTGCATTCATATCCTTATATTTTCCCTGTTCTCTTTTGCTTTTTGCTTCTCTTTTCACAGCTATTTGTAAGGCTTCCCCAGACAGTCATTTTGCTTTTTTGCATTTCTTTTCCATGGGGATGGTCTTGATCCTTGTCTCCTGTACAGCGTCACGAACCTCAGTCCATAGTTCATCAGGCACTCTATCTATCAGATCTAGTCCCTTAAATCTATTTCTCACTTCCACTGTAAAATCATAAGGGAATTGATTTAGGTCATACCTGAATGGTCTAGTGGTTTTCCCTGCTGCTGCTAAGTCACTTCAGTCATGTTCAACTCTGTGCGACCCCATAGACGGCAGCCCATGAGACTTCTCCATCCCTGGGATTCTCCAGGCAAGAACACTGGAGTGGGCTGCCATTTCCTGCATGAAAGTGAAAAGTGAAAGTGAAGTCGCTCAGTCGAGTCTGACTGTTAGCGACCCCATGGACTGCAGCCTACCAGGCTTCTCCATCCATGGGATTTTTCAGGCAAGAGTACTGGAGTGGAGTGCCATCGCCTTCTCCTAGTGGTTTTCCCTACTTTCTTTAATTTAAGTCTGCATTTGGCAATAAGGAGTTCATGATCTGAGCCACAGTCTGCTCCTGGTCTTGTTTTTGATGACTATATAGAGCTTCTCCATCTTTGGCTGCAAAGAATAACATCAATCTGATTTCGGTGTTGACCATCTGGTGATGTCCATGTGTAGAGTCTTCTCTTGTGTTGTTGGAAGAGGATGCTTGCATTCTCTTGGCAAAACTGTATTAGCCTTTGCCCTGCTTCATTCCATATTCCAAGGCCAAATTTGCCTGTTACTCCAGGTGTTTCTTGACTTCCTACTTTTGCATTCCAGTCCCCTATAATGAAAAGGACATCTTTTTAGGGTGTTAGCTCTAAAAGGTCTGTAGGTCTTCATAGAACCATTCAACTTCAGCTTCTTCAGCATTACTGGTTGGGGTATAGACTTGGATTACTGTGATATTGAATGCTTTGCCTTGGAAACGAAAAGAGATCATTCTGTCATTTTCAAGATTGCATCCAAGTACTGCATTTCGGACTCTTTTGTTGACCATGATGGCTACTCCATTTCTTCTAAGGGATTCCTGCTCGCAGTAGTAGATATAATGGTCATCTGAGTTAAATTCACTCATTCCAGTCTATTTTAGTTCACTGATTCCTAGAATGTTGCAATTCACTCTTGCCATCTCCTGTTTGACCACTTCCAATTTGCCTTGATTCATGGACCTCACATTCCAGGTTCCTATGCAATATTGCTCCTTATAGCATCGGACCTTGCTTCTATCACCAGTCACATCCACAACTGGGTATTGTTTTTGCTTTGGCTCCATCCCTTCATTCTTTCTGAAGTTATTTCTACACTGATCTCCAGTAGCATATTGGACACCTACAGACCTGAAGAGTTCATCTTTCAGTATCCTATCATTTTGCCTTCTCATACTGTTCATGGGGTTCTCAAGGCAAGAATCCTGAAGTGGTTTGCCATTCCCCTCTCCAGTGGACCACATTCTGTCAGACCTCTCCACCATGACCCTCCCGTCTTGGGTGGCCCCACAGGGCATGGCTTAGTTTCCCAGAGTTAGAGGCTATGGTCCATGTGATTAGATTGACTAGTTTTCTGTGAGTATGATTTCAGTATGTCTGCTCTCTGATGCCCTCTCACAATACCTACCAACTTACTTGGGTTTCTCTTACCTTGGACGTGGGGTATCTCTTCATGGCTGCTCCAGCAAAGCGCAGCCACTGCTCCTTACCTTTGATGAGAGGTATCTCCTCACAGCCACCCCTGCTGACCTTGAACGTGGAGTAGCTCCTCTCAGCCCTCCTGCACCCGTGCAGCCACCACTCCTTGGACGTGGGGTTGCTCCATATTTAGGTCACTGTAAAATGAAGTGGGGCAGAGTGGTGTATATGACATTGCTTCCCTCCTCAAAACCATAGAGATGAGTTGGAGAGTCTGGGATATGATAAAAACTTCATGCAAAATAGTGAGAATTAGAGAAAATAAACCATATACATGAAATCATTGACAAAGATATCTCTTGAAGGAAACTTTTAATTTGTATTTGGTAACGTTTTGAAAAATGGAACAGTTTTGAATCAGTTCTACTTCTCTGTGTTTTTTTGTATTTTCCATTGAAAAATTAACAATTTAAAATAATTGGCCAATTAAAAAACCAATCCAGTTTAAAAATAGATGAGTAATTATACAAGGAGTACTCTACCTAGTGCGCAAATGACTCTTTCTCATAGGTTCGAGAAGGAATAAGATGCCCTAGGGCTAATAATAGCAGGAAAGTCTCCCATGATGGTTCAGGAACTGTTTCCCAAAGAAAGAACAGACAAGAATGATTGATGGTAAAAGGGGGTTTGAGGACAGCAAATTGATCATTGAAGTTAGGACTGAGATCTAAATGCTACTCTCAAATCACCACCAGTGGTCCACAGCTTTTTTTTTTTTTTTTTAAATGGTGGTACTCAAAACAAGTATCCTTTTTTAAAGGTGAGAAATGGGAGAAAGAAAGAAAATCTTGAGGTTAGAGGATAAACAAGCCCACATTCTTGTGGGTTAAAAAAGCACAGAAAAAATTCACTTTCCTGGAAGGAGAGATTTTTGAAATTAATTCTTGGTCACACTGAGGTAAAGCTTGTGAAACTGGACCTGCCCTGGTAGCGAAGCTGACCTCTGAGGAATCATGGAAGCAGTCATGTTCAGCTTTGTCACAGGCACTGTTTCTTTGATCCTTTCTAAATTTGATGTTCTTGAGTTTTGATGACAAACATCAGGGTCTTTGGAGCCTGCATAATAAAATTTCCAGATTTTCATACATAGTATGGTACTGATGGCAAGAGTTCAAGTGTCTCTTTTTAAGTTTGATGTTAATAAAATGCTAGGAATATTAACTCAAAAGAAATAGAACAAACAGTGTGTGTGCATAAACATATATATGTACACACACATATACATGGGCTTCTCAGATGGCGCTAGTGGTAAATCTGCCTGCCAACATGGGAGACATAAGAGACACAGGTTTGATCCCCTGGGTTGGGAAGATCTTCTGGAAGAGGGCATGGAAATCCACTCCAGTATTTGTGCCTGGAGAATTCTATGGAGAGAGGAGCCTGGTAGGCTACAGTCCATGTGATCACAAAGAGTTGGATATGACTCCCTCCCTCCCTGTCCATCACTAACTCCCTCCCTCCCTGTTCATCACTAACTCCCTCCCTCCCTGTCCATCACTAACTCCCAAAGCTTACTCAAACCCACGTCCATTGAGTCAGTGATGCCATCCAACCAGCTCATCCTCTGTTGTCCCCTTCTCCTCCAAGCTTTAATTTTTCCCAGCATCAGGGTCTTTTCTAATGAGTCGATTCTTCCCATCAGGTGGCCAAAGGATTGGGGTTTCAGCTTCAGCATCAGTCCTTCCAAAGAATATTTAGGACTGATTTCCTTTAGGATTGACTGGTTTGATCTCCTTGCAGTCCAAGGGACTCTCAAGAGTCTTCTTCAACACCAGAGTTCAAAAGCATCAATTCTTCGGTACTCAGCTTTCTCAGATCCATACATGACTACTGGAAAAAGCACAGCTTTGAATAAATGGACTTTTGTTGGCAAAGCAATGTCTCTGCTTTTTAATATGCTGTCTAGATTGGTCATAACTTTTCTTGCAAGGAGCAAGTGTCTTTTAATTTTGTGGCTGCGGTCACCATCTGCAGTGATTTTGGAGCTTGAAAAAATAAAGTCTGTCACTGTTTCCATTGTTTCCCCATCTTTTGCCATGAAGTGATGGAACCAGATGCAATGATCTTAGTTTTCTAAATGTTGAGTTTTAAGCCAACTGTTTCACTCTCCTCTTTCACTTTCATCAACAGGTTCTTTAGTTCTTCTTCTCTTTCTGCCATAAGTGTGGTTTCATCTGCATATTTGAAGTTATTGATATTTCTCCTGGCAATCTTAATTCCAGCTTGTGCTTCATACAGCTTGGCATTTTGCATGATGTACTCTGCATAGAAGTTAAATAAGCAGGGTGACAATATATAGCCTTGACATACTCCTTTTCCTATTTGGAACCAGTCTGTTGTTCAGTGTCCGGTTCTAACTGTTGCTTCTTGACCTGCGTACAGATTTCTCAAGAGGCAGGTCAGGTGGTCTGGTATTCCCATCTCTTTAAGAATTTTCCACAGTTTGTTCTGATCCACACAGTCAAAAGCTTTGGCATAGTCAATAAAGCAAAAGTAGATGTTTTTCTGGAACGCTCTTGATTTTTATGTGATCCAATGGATGTTGGCAATCTCTGGTTCCTCTGCCTTTTCTAAATCTAGCTTGAACATCTGGAAGTTCACGGTTCATGTGCTATAGAAGAAGCCAGGCTATATATATATAAATCTCTTTTTATATATATCTCTTTTCATATCTCTCTGAGACACAAATAAGTGCTGTTTAAGCCCTTTCCCCCTCTACTCCCTGCATTCTTGTATTTCTTGAGTCTAGGCTGCAGACTGAGTTCAGGATTTCTCCTTGTGCATTGATCCTGGGCTTTGGATGAAGATGTGATATTTATTCGAAGCAGATTCTTCTCATGAAAGATGACTGGAACACAAAAACTAAGCCTTACGAAGACATTTAAGGGATCTACTCACATCATAGCTGCTCATATTCCATTGGCCAAAGCAAGTGGTATGTCAAGGTCCAAAGTCAGGGGAGCATTTGTATCTGGTCCAAGGCAGCTAGTTTGCTAAACAATCATATATACACACACATTCATGCATAAACACTAGTTATAAAGCATTTATACCTATAAACCTTTAAGGATTAAATATATTTCGTTTGGCAGATTTTGGCCATAAATATTATCTGTACTTGTTTGTAAAAGGACAAGAAAGAATAGTAATTTCTGCATTTTAATTTACATGATGGTAATGATAAAGATTACTTTTTATCAAAGTGGTGCTGTCGGGTCTGCTTCTCATTATTTATCAAGAATGCCTGGGCTCCATTTGCTTTCTGAAAACTGTTTCTCTTAAGTTGGATCCTGATCCACTATTATATCTTTGCATTCATTAAATTGAGTAAAGAATCATTTCTATTACTTGGGCAGTACCATTTTCCTTCAAGAAACATAAACTAGAGCCAATGAACACATCCATTTATGGGAAAAAAAATCTACTAAGGTTATTGTAGGTGGCATGATGGGGAATACCTAGCCAGCTGCCTTCCTCTGGAGGTCTCGTTGGAAAATTTGGCTCAGATTACTAGTGGAAATATGTCTAGTGGTCTCATCCTCTTCTCAAACATCTGTTCCCTTCACTAAACCACTGCCCATCTTGGCACAGTGTCCTCACTTCTGGGGAGAGGCCCCCAGAATGGTATGAGATATATTCTGTATGTTAAGGATGAGGTGTGTGGGGAAGACTTCATAGCGCCTGTCTACATCAATTTTTCAGAAAAGAGTATATTAAAGTCCATTCCTTTTGACTTTATGAATTCTTGATTGAAATAGGACAATTTACCTCATCTTGGAATAGTGATGCCAGAATTGACTGGCTTGTATCTTGGACTCTACCTCAGAACTGTCCAACTTAAGAAGTTAAAAGAACATCTTCAGCACTTCTCAGTTAAGAGACAGTTTTGTGTTTATGTGGTATATGTCTGTTTGTGAGGAGATTAAGCTTTAATCCTTTGGGGTGAAGCCCTAAGCATACAGAAAACACACATGTACACCCTGTGGAATAAGGAACATACCAGAGTTTATGAGCATGGGGATTTAATTCTGGGAAACCTTGTCTTTTGGCATCTGCCAGTGTATCCTCTGGAATTTATTATGTGCCCGCAACATCTCTCCAACCAGCCATTCTTCCCTATTTCCACAGTCACTAGCTTAATTTCAGCCCTTGTCATCTCACACCTGTATTATAAAAAAGCTTAGTCCTTTGTCTCTCTAGTTCCAATCTTCCCCACTTTCAACTCAGATCTTGGGCTGACGGATAAGACTCTAAGACATTGTGCTTATCATGTCACTCCCTCCTCCACCTCTGCTGAAGGACCCCGTCTCTTATTCACTCAAAAGAAGTTGTTGAACACACATCATTTTGCCAGGCCCTTGTGGGAGGCAGAAAGTGACCCCAGCATGTTGAATCACTAGAATTGCCTGGGAAGATATTAAGAAATGCACATTCCTGGCTTCTTTCCACTGATGGGACTAAGGAAGTCAATGTCATGTCTATGTATGGCAAAGCCAATAGAGTATTGTAAAGTCAAATTAAAAAACAACAACAACAACAAACATTTCAATGAAGTATAATGTACATGTAGAAATGTGCACAAGTCATGACTTGAAGCACATTTTACCACAAATATTCTGATATGTCTGGCACCCAGATCGTAGAATTAGAAAGTTACTAGCAAAAGAGATAGCCACCATCTTGACTTCTGACATATCAGAACATTTGTGGTAAAATGTGCTTCAAGTTATATATATATTTTAAAGCTTCCCAGGTTATTAGCTGTGTTTGGGGGCAACTTATTGTTTTATAAAGGTTAAAAAGAATTAGCTTGTGGTCTTGAAGTTATTTCAACTTTACACACACACACACATACACAGACACACACACACAGAGACGATAAAATTTTGTCCAACTAAATGGTAGGTTTTGAAGATCAAGAATTCCTCTTTTATTTATTTTAAATTTATTTCATTATTCTTTCCTGGAATATACCATTTCAAAATGTCGTTGTTTTTGTTGAGTTAATTGAGACATACTGTGATTATTGTAAATTACTTCCAAACCTGGCGTGCTGCAATTCATGGGGTCGTAAAAAGTTGGACATGACTGAGCGACTGAACTGAACTGAACAGTATTGATACATCTATTCTTATGCATACTTGATTCGTGTTTAACAAATTGAATTATTTTGTCTTTTTTCTCCACATCCTAATTAATGGATAAGGAGAGGGAGGAACAAAGAGGATGATCACAAAGCTGTGAGTTAGGAACTGTCACGTCTCACAGCTGTGAGTTAGAAACCTCTGAATCTAAGGCTAAGTCTCCTGGAAGTAGGATTTGTTCCTCACATTTTGGGCTGCAATACTATTCCTTGGAAAAAATTTTTAAAGTAGATGAAATGTGACATCTGTCTAATGCTGGACAATGGTATACAATGAATCCAAATTTGTTAAACTGAGAAAATTTGAGAGAGCTAAAAGATGAAAATTCATTATCTCTAGTTGTTAAGAAGCCTACACACAGTTCCATGAATAATGTTTTATTAACAGAAAGGTGCAACCCAATAATATTACTGCTTCAAATGATAACTGCCATTTACAACCGAACTGGTTTTCCAACTCAACTTGCTATTATGGTGCATTGCAGTGATGAAACAAACCATTTGCTTACAGGATTCTATTCTTTCTGATGTCTTCGGAAAGTGGTTATTTCTTCTTTGAGACATCATAATTTTGCCATCAGGGACTATGCACAAAATGGTAACTTGGCCAAAGAATAGAATTCACGGTTTTAGCTGTCTCTGTAATGTAAACTAAGAAACACCATTCTAAAAATCTTGTGGCAAGTACCTTTTTATATAATACTAATAGTACTGTTCTGGTTCAGGTGTTTATAAGAGCTAAGTATAAGACACAGTTCTTGATGAGGTAACAAGATGAATGATGAGTGAATTGTTAGTTTAAGGAAGCCAGAGACTGGAAAGATCATCTCTAGCTGGAAAGGACAGGGCAGCGTCAAGGGGAAGATGATATCTGAAATGGATCTTGAAGGATGGTGAAGCATTTGACAGCTGGTGACTGGGGCCAAAGCAAAGACAAAGATGTGAGAAAATACAGGCCAATTTTGGTGGAGAGCTTGGCTGGAGCAGAAGACCCAAAGGAGCCATCAAGGGTAGATGAATCTGATGAGGTAGGAAGGATGCAGATTGCAGAGGGTGTGGAGTGCTGGGCCAAAAAGTTAGGAAGTTTTCAGAGTCCCTAGGTGTGAAATTAGTAATGATCTGAATTAAGGTACAGCAGTGAAGTTGAAATAGGTTATTTTAGAGCAATTGATTTGGAAAAATTTCAGCAAGTTGGTGACATAAGCGGCGAGGGAGATGAAGTATCAAAGATAACTAGGTTTTGAGCATGGGTGACTAGTACAGTCAATCAACCCTCCATTTCTTTTTCTTCACAGCCATACTTCTAGAACAGTAAGCTCTATCCACTATCTTCTCTTTCATCTCAATTTATTGCTTGATCTGCTGTATCTGCCCTCTCTCTTGTTGATTCCTATCCAATCCACCAGTGGCTGTCACATCCAATGTTTCAGTTTTCTAGCACCGATACCCTTTACTGCATCATGTATCATTCACTTTGTGAAACTCTCATTCCCACTGGTTTATCATTCTTTTTTCAGCATGAAAAATATTTTTAAAAGAACAAAAAGCTGGCATAGAAATCAGAGATCTTTAGCGTCATAATAGAGCCAAGCACAGTGCACTATCCACAGGATGTAAACCATTTTCTGTCTCAAGCATTACAGCAAAAGAAGTCTTTGCTCTTTTGTTTCTTTACATGATTAATGAGGATGGTAAGGATAAGCCTGATTTTGCGGATACGACAATGTCTAATTAGTGAATCTCCCTAAAGAGAGATCAGAATGTATGAGGTGCTAAATAATATTGTTCATGTAGCGCTTCAATTTGACCAAGTGATTTATAGACAAGACTAACAAGTGATATCATTGGCTCAAGGGACTAGAATTGGATTGGTTTATAAGATCACTTAAACTTTGAGCCATTGATTTGTGGATATTTACTGTTGTATTGACTGCAGAGACCCAGAGTAGCTTTCAGGTTTCCAAACTTTGGAATGTGACATTTATTAGGCCTGTAACTCCGTCAAAAGTGGTTGAAGCTATTAAACTATTGTGGCTAAAGGAATGAGAGTAAATAGATGTTACCTTCTGTAGGTTTTATTGGGCTGCAGTTTTGTACACAAATTTGATGCTCTGGCACAGCCCATGTTTATTATTTCCTTTAATTATTGCTATATAACATTTTCCCATTTTGCAAGTTCAAGCACAGCTCTTCCCATGGCAGTCACATTAGATTCCACATGGGACTTCAAACCCAGCTGGAGTCTTTCTCTCCATTTCAGTTGCCATCAAAGCAATAAGTAACAGTCCAGTTAAAGTTGGAGATCTCAGTGTTCCCAATATGGCAGAAAATCTCTCTCTCTTCTTCACTCCCTCTCTTGCTCCACAAAGACAGACATGTTGGTCAGAGGAGATAAATTCTTGTTTGATTGCCTTAATAAATAAGTGACCTCAGGAGCCACTGCGCGGTGGGACAGTCAACCAGGGAGACAGTTTTAGGAACTGTTTGAGAAATATGCTTCCTCTTACAAATACTTTGGCTTCAGTCTGGAGGAGAATGGATACATGTGTATGTATGGCTGAGTCCCTTTGCTGTCTACCTGAAACTATCACACCTCTGTTAATCGGCTATATTCCAATACAAAATAAAAAGATTTTTAAAAAAATCCTGATTTCATTTCCTTTCGATATATATCCAGAAGTGAGAGTACTAGATTATATGGTAGTCCTATTTTTAAAATTGTTTTTGGAAACTCCATACTGTTTTTCATAATGGCTATACAAATTAACATTCCCACCGATAGTATACAAAGATTCCCTTTTCTTCATATCTTTACCAATACTTAAAAAAAAATTTTTTTTTGGCTGATGGTCATCCTAACAGGTATGAGGCAGTATCTCATTGTGGTTTTGATTTGCATTTGGTTGATGATTAGTGCTGTTGAGCCCCTTCTGCCAATTTTAAAACCAGATTATTTGTTTTCTTCCTATTGAGTTGTCCAGTTTCTTATATATTTTGGATATTAAACTCTTATCAAATATATGTCTCAAAAAGATTTTCTCCCATTCTCTAGGTTTTCTCTTCAATCTGTTGTTCCCTTTGTTGTGATGAAGTTTATAAGCTTGATTTAGTCCTGTTAGCTTATTTTTGCTGCCTGTGCCAAAGCCAAAAAATCCTTGCCTAGACCCATGTCAAGAAACTTTTTCCTTATATTTTCTTCTAGCCATTTTACAGTTGCAGGTCTTACAGTTAAGTTTTTAGCACATTTTGACTTGATTTTTGTATATGTTGTGAGGGAAGGGCCCAATTTCATTCTTCACATATGAATATCAGTTTTCCTGTTGCCATTTATTAAAAAGAACATCCTCTTTTCCACTGTGAGTTCTCAGCAAGAAGGCGTGCAGTTTATGGTAGGTTTGTCCTTTGTTTTCAAGATTTCGCAAAGTAAAATGTCTAACATACAGACTTTTAGGAGATGAAGTAGTTTCAATATTAAGACATTACAATTAAATTAAAACANGTGATATCATTGGCTCAAGGGACTAGAATTGGATTGGTTTATAAGATCACTTAAACTTTGAGCCATTGATTTGTGGATATTTACTGTTGTATTGACTGCAGAGACCCAGAGTAGCTTTCAGGTTTCCAAACTTTGGAATGTGACATTTATTAGGCCTGTAACTCCGTCAAAAGTGGTTGAAGCTATTAAACTATTGTGGCTAAAGGAATGAGAGTAAATAGATGTTACCTTCTGTAGGTTTTATTGGGCTGCAGTTTTGTACACAAATTTGATGCTCTGGCACAGCCCATGTTTATTATTTCCTTTAATTATTGCTATATAACATTTTCCCATTTTGCAAGTTCAAGCACAGCTCTTCCCATGGCAGTCACATTAGATTCCACATGGGACTTCAAACCCAGCTGGAGTCTTTCTCTCCATTTCAGTTGCCATCAAAGCAATAAGTAACAGTCCAGTTAAAGTTGGAGATCTCAGTGTTCCCAATATGGCAGAAAATCTCTCTCTCTTCTTCACTCCCTCTCTTGCTCCACAAAGACAGACATGTTGGTCAGAGGAGATAAATTCTTGTTTGATTGCCTTAATAAATAAGTGACCTCAGGAGCCACTGCGCGGTGGGACAGTCAACCAGGGAGACAGTTTTAGGAACTGTTTGAGAAATATGCTTCCTCTTACAAATACTTTGGCTTCAGTCTGGAGGAGAATGGATACATGTGTATGTATGGCTGAGTCCCTTTGCTGTCTACCTGAAACTATCACACCTCTGTTAATCGGCTATATTCCAATACAAAATAAAAAGATTTTTAAAAAAATCCTGATTTCATTTCCTTTCGATATATATCCAGAAGTGAGAGTACTAGATTATATGGTAGTCCTATTTTTAAAATTGTTTTTGGAAACTCCATACTGTTTTTCATAATGGCTATACAAATTAACATTCCCACCGATAGTATACAAAGATTCCCTTTTCTTCATATCTTTACCAATACTTAAAAAAAAATTTTTTTTTGGCTGATGGTCATCCTAACAGGTATGAGGCAGTATCTCATTGTGGTTTTGATTTGCATTTGGTTGATGATTAGTGCTGTTGAGCCCCTTCTGCCAATTTTAAAACCAGATTATTTGTTTTCTTCCTATTGAGTTGTCCAGTTTCTTATATATTTTGGATATTAAACTCTTATCAAATATATGTCTCAAAAAGATTTTCTCCCATTCTCTAGGTTTTCTCTTCAATCTGTTGTTCCCTTTGTTGTGATGAAGTTTATAAGCTTGATTTAGTCCTGTTAGCTTATTTTTGCTGCCTGTGCCAAAGCCAAAAAATCCTTGCCTAGACCCATGTCAAGAAACTTTTTCCTTATATTTTCTTCTAGCCATTTTACAGTTGCAGGTCTTACAGTTAAGTTTTTAGCACATTTTGACTTGATTTTTGTATATGTTGTGAGGGAAGGGCCCAATTTCATTCTTCACATATGAATATCAGTTTTCCTGTTGCCATTTATTAAAAAGAACATCCTCTTTTCCACTGTGAGTTCTCAGCAAGAAGGCGTGCAGTTTATGGTAGGTTTGTCCTTTGTTTTCAAGATTTCGCAAAGTAAAATGTCTAACATACAGACTTTTAGGAGATGAAGTAGTTTCAATATTAAGACATTACAATTAAATTAAAACACCCACTCCAGTATTCTTGCCTGGAGAATCCCAGGGAAGGGGGAGCCTGGTGGGCTGCCGTCTATGGGGTCGCACAGAGTCAGACACGATTGAAGCGACTTAGCAGCAGCAGCAGCAGCAGCAGCAGCAGCAGTGTGCTGGGGAGCATGAACCATATGGATTCAAATTATTAATCCTGCTTGCAATTCTATTTGACTACAGCTGAGTGATCTCAGATAGAGTCAGAACCATTCAGAAATCACTCTGGGATTCAGTGAACACTCCATAAATGCTTACTTAAACAAAGAGCAGACCCTTCCAGGCATTTGGATGAACAATAAATTTTAGCATTTGATTGTGTTTGAGGTCAGAAAAAGCTAGATTCTGTGACTTATTTTTTATTCAAATAATAGGCTTACTGATGACTGGGGCTGATTTGAGTAGATTAGAGAGAACAACCAGTGTTGTGGACACAGTGTTTTCCTGTGTAATTAATAAAGAATGTTTGATGATTGAAAATGTTTATGGAGCCATTCATAATTTTAAAATTGCTTTATCAATCCTGGCCTTATTCATTTCTTACAGATACTCTATAGGTTGCCTGCTGCATTGCTGAAGTCAGATAGTACTAGGGATGGATCAGCCCTTCAACAATTATTGGTTCAGTCCAGTCGCTCAGTCATGTCAAACTCTTTGTGACCCCATGAATCACAGCACGCCAGGCCTCCCTGTCCATCACCAACTCCCAGAGTTCACTCAGACTCACGTCCATTGAGTCCGTGATGCCATCCAGCCATCTCATCCTCTCTTGTCCCCTTCTCCTCCTGCCCCCAATCCCTCCCAGCATCAGGGTCTTTTCCAGTGAGTCAAGTCTTCACATGAGGTGGCCAAAGTACTGGAGTTTCAGCTTTAGCATCATTCCTTCCAAAGAAATCCCAGGGTTGATCTCCTTCAGAATGGACTGGTTGGATTTCCTTGCAGTCCAAGGGACTCTCAAGAGTCTTCTCCAACACCACAGTTCAAAAGCATCAATTCTTCGGCGCTCAGCCTTCTTCACATTGTTATGTGATATAAAACAAATTATTAAACTCTCCTGAATTTTAGTTATCTTCATATATAAATTAAGGTGGTAATAGTTACCATGGGGCTTCCCAGGTGGCACTAGTGGTAAAGAACACACCCACCAATGCAGGAGACATAAGCAATGGGGTTTCGATACCTGGGTGGGGAAGATCCCCTGGAAGAGGGCATGGCAACACGTTCCAGTATTCTTGCCTGGAGAATCCCCTGGACAGAGGAGCCTGGCGGGCTACAGACTATAGTGTTGCAGAGAGTTAGACATGACCGATGCAACATAGCACATATGCACATAGCCTGCTGTGTAATTATGACTGCCAAGGATTGAAACTTGTTACTTATTGCCCTGGGATGGACCATCAGATCATCTGGAAGTGAGGAACTATCATGTGGTAGCAATGATAGTTCTTTCATTGTGTTTTCTTTCTTTGACAAAAAAATTTATAATTCTCCTATCATTCTCTAAGTTCAAATTTTTGAAACCTTATAGCCTAGGAAAGGTGATAAATAGTTGTAGTTATACACTTACTCCTGAGAAAAAGAAAGCTTTCTTTATACAATCTTAGATATGTATCGAGAGAGTGATATACTTTTTTCATCATATAAACCATTGGTTTGAATCCATAAATATTTTAGGATTGCTTTCCTGAATAACTAAACATAAAAGGAAGATGGTTTTGTCCACTCATTTCAATAAAATATCAATAAATTAGATTCTAACGTGCTCAGTTGATCAGTCGTGTCCAAATCTTTTGTGACCCTGGAATTTAGCCTTCCAGGCTCCTCTGTTCATGGGATTTTCCAGGCAAAAATACTGGAATGGGTTGCCACTTCCTACTCCAAGGGATCTTCCTGACTCAAGGATTGAATCTTCGTTTCTTGCGTCTCCTATATTGAGAGGTGGATTCTTTGCCACTAACACTAGCTGAGGAGCCCTAGATTCTAATAGTTCCCCAATTTTGCCTCAGAGAACCCAAAATTTTTACATCAAACACTTCTTTTGAAAGTTCTAGTAAATGTGATAGTCTTTCTCTGATCTTTGCCTTTTTTTTCTCTAAGGGATCTGTTATTAATGACAATAGAAAACATATTCCACTTACTAATTAGTTGTTTTTCATAGAGCAGATATTTTTAAGTGGCCACTAAGCAGTGGTGTGCTGTAAGCCTATTCTTTAGAACAGAAGGCCTAGATGTACAGCATTTGTGACTTCCTGCCTGTATACCTTCCTCTGTGGCTGATTTCAAGCTCTTGGTGTAATGTCACCGAACAGAGTTGGAAAGAGGTAAACCTACCCCGACCATATCTGACTATGTGTCAGATACCTTGGATACACACACACACACACACATACGCCTATAATAGTACCAGGTGAAAATGGAAAAATTCAGCTAAATGTCAGAAAAAGCTAAGGCTAGACTTATTTTTTATTTAGGTCTTTTGCACTTACTTTTCCATGAAATATCTGTTCTTGTCCTTTGCCTATATAATGACTTCTTAGAGTTTAAAAATTCTTTATCTAGTGAGAGTATATAATTTGGCTCATACTTCCTGCAAATATTTTCCTCAGATTACCCTTTTTATAATGATTATCATGCTTTTGTGATCATATGCAAATTAATGTACTTGTTAAAATCACCTTTATATTTTCCTTTTGTCATTTCTTCTGTTGAATTTAAGCTTAGCAAGTTCTTCTCCATTCAGAATGGATAAATGTTTACCTATTTTTCTTTTGATTTTTGTGATTTTAATCTTTTAATATTTGAGTCTTTGTTGAATCTTTCAGTGTATAAGCATAATTTAAGGAGAATATTTAACAAATTGAAGCCCAGGTAGTGCAATGGCAAAGAATCTGCTTGCCAATGCAAGTGATGCCTGAAAATTGATTAAGAAATACATTAGAAGAAACTTTCTGTTGGAATTTTGATTATCAGTGTGTTAAGCTTATATATTAATTTGGGAAGATTTGTCATAGTAACATATTACTTTAACATAAATGACAGCTAAATTCTTTATCTTACAAGTCAATACAAAAGGAAAACCCAAAGTTAAGGTATAGAAGGGGCCACAGAGGACTCTGAAAGGGCATCAACAATTTGAACTTGGATCAAATCTCACTTATTTATTAGCTGTAAAGGCTTAACCAAGTCCCTGAAGATTTTTTAAACATATTCTCTCATCTGTCAAATGGGAAAAATGCACTGCTTGCTTACCTTGTAGGGTTGTTGTGAAGATCAAGAAAGAGTAGGATTATCAATACCTTTTAGAACATTGTTTTAACCTTTAAAAATTTTTCTTTTTTGACCATACTGGGCAGTATGTGGGATCTTAGTTCCCCAAGGATCAAACACCACACTCCTTGCGTTAGCAGTGTGGAGTTTTAACCACTGGATGGCCAGGGAAGTCCCTGTTATATACATACATATATGTCTATTAAAAGTTGAATTGTTTTGATCCCTATAGAAATCAATATTCCCTTCACAGGAACACACCAGGATCTGAATCTGAAAACTATAACTGATTTTCATTTCCTTCAACTGGGAAATCTCTAAATTATGTTCACCATCTGCCTAGTCTTTTTAAAAATCAAATTGTTCATTTTTTCCTCCTCCTTTCCCACTGCAGATGCAGTTTATTTACAAAGACCAAAACTTATAATACTGAAAAGAATGCATGCGTATTTTATAAGCAGGAGCCCTGTCAAGCAAATTGCTCTTGGCAGGAAAGCAGATCATATATCTTGAGCTTATCTACCTCCTCTAGGCGGCATCCAGCCCTGATCACCTTTGGGTATGCACAGGGAGCTTTGGCAGACACACTCTGGCTGTCTGGACTGGGGCTACCTGGCCCAAGGCATTCAAAGAGGGCTCGTTCTCTCCCCAGCCTGTGGTTTAGTAAGCTCAGCTTCTTCCCCCCAAGTGATGCCTCTCTGCTGTCATTTTCAAGCGACCTACTACTGTTTTTCTGGAATCTAAACATCTGGGAAGTTTAAAAGACCAAATTTGTTGAGGGCACCGTCTGCACTCTGATTTTATGTGCATGAGATACATGACAAGTAAACATGTTGATAGCAGGATTTATTAAAATGTAACTTCTGCAATATCATGTAGGGCCAGGAAGAATGAGTTCAATCCTCTGTGGCACCATTCATTTTAGATCTATCTGGAAGAGACTTGAATGATCACCAGCTTAACCCTTTCGTTTTGCAAAATAGGCTAATTCTGAGAGATGATGAATTTTCTAGGCAATGTGGCCAATGGCAGAGATGGGAACAGAAAAGAATTTAACCTCCTAGATTCTCTCCATTAAGACTCTGTTACTGCATCATTCTGAATATAACACTGGTGCAATACAAAGTGTAACAGAGGGTGCTGGGCAGTTTGGGAAGGAAAAGGAAAAATTACTGACTGTGACAGAATATCCTAAAAAGATCTGGCACACAAGGTCTTTCGAATGTCTGGAAGAAGCAGTAATATTGGGAAAATCATCTTTGCACCTTGAAGAGCCTTCTTGGAAGTTAGATATCCTCTTTCTCATTTATTGGGCTTCCCTGGTAGCCCAGCTGATAAAGAATCCACCTGCAATGCAGGAGACCCTGGTTTGATTCCTGGGTCGGGAAGACCTGCTGGAGAAGGGATAGGTTACTCATTCCAGGGTTCTTGGGCTTCCCTGGTGGCTCAGCTGGTAAAGAATCTGCCTGCAATGCAGGAGACCTAGGTTTAATCTCTGTGTTGGGAAGATCCCCTGGAGAAGGGAACAGCTACCAACTCCAGTATTGTGGCCTGGAGATTTCCACAGACTATATAGTCCATGGGGTGATAAAGAGTCGGACACAACTGAGTGACTTTCACTTTCTCATTAGAAAATATTGAATATGAATAAATGTTTCTACTTAGGCTTGTTGTCAGGGTCAGGAAGATCCCCTGGAGAAGGAAATGGCAACCCACTTAAGTATTCTTGTCTGGAAAATCCCATGGATGGAGGAGCCTGGTGGGCTACACCTCTTAGGGTCGCAAACAGTTGGACACGGCTGAGTGACTAACACACACATAGGCTTGTAATAGAAAATACTACATTTGATCACAACCCAGTTTTCAAAAATATGAATGTCCAGATTTGATTATGTCCTCAGCCAGTCAGATCAGCACTACAGACTGGTTTATACTAGAACTGGGGGCAAAAATCTTCCAGCTAAAATCCCTTTGGTTGGCATTCTGGAGTCTTCTTAGATTGCCTCCTTCTGACTTAGCAACTTTAATTTCCACACAGGAACTCTGCTTTTAATGGACTTAATTCCAGCTTTGTAAAGTCTTTTAGACTTTGATAATTTTGGTCTTCAAGTGTTTTTTTCATGTTTCTCCTTTTCTTGGAACAACTCACTCCTTTTTCTCACAGTTTTAGTTAACTGTGGTCTTTGCTGGGTCTCTACTTCCAGGGTCCATGTCACACTGATTCCTACAACTTCTGACCTTGACTCTCCAATGAAAAAGGATAGAGAATGCCAAATTTTCCTCGTGAGGATCCCCGAAGTCACTCAGTTATTGCAGGGTTCATGAATTAACTGAAAAGAAAAAAGTACAGTTGAATGTGGGGGAAGGGAGAGAGTCAAATCAAAAAGCTGCTTTTATTTCTTGTCACATACCTTGCTCCAGTCAGGCCTGGCATGGCTTTTGTATTTATTCTTTTACTTTTTTAGATTTGGGCCATTTTAAAGTCATTATTGAATTGCCTCTATGACTTGTTTTTCTGGCTTAGAGGCATGTGGGATCCCAGCTCCACGACCAGGGGTTGAACCTGCACCCCCTGCATTGGAAGGGGAAGTCTTAACCACTGGACCGCCAGGGAAGTCCCTCTATTAATTCTTGAATTCTCATCACCACAAGTGAAATGACAGTCCTTAGGGTGTTCTCATTTCCCGAATTTTTCTGGCTTTATTTCATAGTGTCTTTCCTCTGAATGACCTTGTTTCTCTTTGAGTCATGGCAATAATACTTTGCTTTATGTATATATATATATATATATATATCCCCCTCAAATAGTTTCAGATATTTACTTTCAAAATCTATAAGGGCTCTCATAAGAAAAATAAATTAGGCGGACAGGCTGTGGCTTGAAGGAAATATCTGCCAGAGGCAAACCAAAAATGCCTCTTCTTGAAGCTTATAATTTCCAGTGACATATCTCTGTCATAACCAGTCATCTTGTATTATCATGATGTGTGTCTGTGTTTCCTTCTCTCAATCTTCTGTGAGCTCAGCTTTATTTACTGTTTTGTGCTGAATATCTAATATACTGTCTGGTGTATGGTAAGATCACAAAAATGCAATTTAAATGGCAAAAATGGCATTTGAATGTCCTACATTTTCTTTAATTTCTTTTAATGTAGGACATTAAAGAAATTTTAGATTTAAGAAAATCAGTAATGTAAAAAGAGATAAAATCCATTTAAAAAAAAGACTCTTTAGTTTTTCTTTCATTTTTTTTCCCTTTATTACCAGAAAAAATGATGGTCTGGATACCTCAGACAACAAAATGTCATCCTCCTTCCCCACCTTACAACCTCCAAGTCTCTCTTGAATATTACCTCAACTTGTTATGTGGAGTTGTGAGCATCTGTCCTTTCTATTTAAGGCTGTGTGTAACCATTTTCTGTTATGAAAAAAAAAAAAAAAGTCAATTCTTGCAGCAATGGTTTGCTGAAGCTGGTGAAATGAGTTGGTTTTGTTGACAAATCGTCTCGGTCTGAATTGCTGACATTTCTTAGCCCTCTGCTGGATTGCACAACATTGTGCAACTTTATGTGGAAATAAATGAGTTTATTAGCAATGAGTTGTGTGCTTGCGGCTGTGTCCGTGTGCTATCATAAACATCTTCTGTGGGTACTTAGAGCAATAATGACACCACTCTTTTTTCAGTTCACCCTTTATCATAAACTCTGCCATTATTCATTTCAGTGGGCGCATCTGACCTCAAAGAATGTTATGAGAGTGGCTTGCTGAGACAGGAATGGACAGTAGACTCTGAGTAATCCTCCCCTGGCAGGACCACATGATAGCTGAGCAGATGGCCTCTTCTCTGTTGGTGGTCTGTAAGATCTCCACACTAAACCATTCACATGCAACATACTAGACCCAGGAGTTTTCAGTGACTTAAAACAGCAGTTTTCTGGACTAGTCAGCCTTGGTCATTGTGGGGTGAACCTGTGCCTCCAGGGTGTGCTTCCTGAGGAGACCCAGCTAAATGGAGGTTCCTACCTTAACAGAGCACACCGCCCTCAGAGAACTGGACAAGCCGAGGAAGTGCTCAACTCCTCAAGTGGCAGGAATCCAAAAGCAAGCACAGAGCTAACAGCTGAACTCAAGGATGACCAGGATGGTTGCTGTGTGAGGACGGAGTGAGTTAGGCAAGATGAGCAGGGAAAGCTTGGAGGGAGACCAGCCTTGGACTAGTGGAAATAGGTTATGGTCAAGAAAAATGAGCAGGGAGAATGTTCTAGTTTGCCTGGGGTAGGTCATTTGGGAAGTTAGGAGGAAGGAGTCGTGAGCTATGGGATACGGAAGGGAAATGAAACTGTTAGATAAGTAGGCCAACTAAAATTCCCTCGGGGAAAAAAAAAGTCACTACAATATGAATCACTAAAGAGTTTTAGGTAAGACGCTAAAACAGAAGCAGAATCTGGGCTCCATTCAGCAAATATTTATCATGTGTTTGCTATCAGCAGGGCACTGGACTTGCTGTTGGAGGACAAAGGTGAGTAAGGCACGGTCTGCCCTGGAGGATCTTAGTCTGGTCAGAGATGAGCTGTGAATGGCTTATTTCACCATGCTGTGCCAAGTGCTGCACTAAAGCTGTTCCCAGGGCACCAGGGAAGCACAGAGGGGGAGCACCCAAGTTGACTTTGAGAAGAATTGAGGAGGAGGTGTTGCTGTGGTTGTGGACAGGTGAATATTAGAAGAACCATAGGACTAATTCCAACAAAGACGCACGTGTGTGGTGGAGGAGTGGAAAGGTTGGGAAGATTCTGTTAGGTAGAAAGGGTAGTCGGAGGAAAAGTCCCCACACGTGAAACACTCATGATGTTTGCTGAAGCTGCTTATTGAGTTTGAACTGCTGGATCATCAGCTTTGAGTTGAGGTTGGGTGGGTGGTGGGAGATACATTTGGGACCACAGGCTAGGGCTGTGTTTCCATCACAGGAGCTTAGTTTTGAGTGATAAGAAGAGCTTGTGAGGTGTTTGAACATGGGCACTGGAGTGGTAGGGCTTTAGAATCATCCCTTTGATAAGTGTGAGGAAGGGTGGGTGAGGGTGCTGGATGTTAACAGTTAAGAGATTGTTTGAGTTGGAGGTTCTGAGCACTTGACTAGGGCGATGGCAGTGAGATTGGAAAGGAGTGACAGGTACAGGAAAGAATTTTCATTTGAAGGTCTGAGGGTGCTGGAATTGTTAGGTCATGAAGGGATGGAGAGAGGAATCTGGGATCACTGGGAGATTTCTGGCTCTGATGGCTGAGTTCATAGTGCTGCCTCCAACTCCCCTGGGGTTTGAGCAGGTGGAAGAGCCTCGGTGGTATCTAGTACAAAAGAAGACTGGAAGTGAATCAGCTTTATTCCAGTCACTAGTAGTTGCACTGACAGAGAATTGGAGTTTTATTGCTAGTTCTGGCTCCATCCCATCCTGGTGGTTCCGTCACCACAAGCGAGTAAAGGAACCTCGTGCAACTTCTGCTTGGTCATCTGCAGGTGATCATCCCCTGTGATGTCTGCCCCAGAGGAGGGCTGTGAGGATCACTCTGGAGGTGGACGGGAGGGACCCAGAGTGCTGTGCTCCTGGTGGACCACAATGTTCTGGAGATGGCTCTCTATCCATGTTCTCTGCTCGGCTGGAGTGTGGGGAAATAATGGAGCTCTGCCCAGGAATCTCCCCCTTACCATGAATGCTAATGGAGCAGACACTCAAGACCAGCAGAGATGACTCAGCATTTCTGAGGGTTTGTGGGTTTAACTTTGAGTCAATGTTATTTTAACACTTTAACTTCACTTAATATTTACAGTGCGTAGTATTTGGTAGATGGGGGCACAGAGCTGGGAGGGGCTTCAGGGCTAACAGAATCCCTTTTCAGCAGCTCTAGGACATCCAGAATGATATTTTTTTCCCCACCTGGTAATTTTATTTTAATAGTTGAAAAATTTGAGCAGATTTAAATGTTTGTTATTAAACAATGAAAAGAATAGGAGGCCACATGGACACATCAGGAAAGATGCCAGTTGCAGTTCTGAATATGTGAAAATAAAAAAGAGGTGAAGTATCTCTGTGAATCTTCTTGTCACAACCCCCACCCTCCAGACCAACTTTGTCATAAGCCACCATGGCTCAGAGTTCACAGACAGGAAGAAACAGACCAATTGGTGGAGTTCCTGAAAGTACCTTGTGACGACACTGCTTCCTATTGGTAGCTGTTGAGAGCCAGTGCGGGGTTAAGCTGGCCTTGGTTCTTCCAGAGGAGCCAGGAGATTTCACATGAATTTCTTTTTTCCTTAAAGTTGGAAAAACCAGTCAGTCAGGAGAAAAAAAATGTTCTCCACCCAACCCCCCTTCTTTTAATATCGCTTTCAGTAGCACAATGCATTTAAAGTAAGGCATAGTTTCCTCAGAGTAATATGGCCTCAGGACATGATTTAGATGGAAAATTTAAGTAAGATTAATGCAATTTATTATCCGACAGGATATCCCTACAAGCCACACTATTTGGCTGAATTTTAGATTCCCAATCTAATATTTCAGATGAGATTTCCAGATGGGTGTCTTATTCCTCTATTAGTTTAGTCAGGGTGATATAGAGTTTGTAAAACAGGAGAGGTTAAACTAGTTTTAACACTTGATTAATCATTGAAATTACTTTGTGATTGTTTGAATTCATTGACTTTTGTTTATTAAGTAACTCCCTAAAATTCAAAGCCAACACAAACTGGGGGCATGTTTCCAGCTTTGCTAATTTATTTGATGACTTCTTCAAAGTGAATTAAAAAAAAAAAGTAGTAAATTTACAGTTACATTGAAAGGCTGCTCAATGCTTGCTCCTTGCCTTTCGAAAGAGAAGAGTGTGGGTTTGTAAGACTGAGGTCGCACACACACACACACACACACCCCAGACCCACGTTCTAATTTCCTGGAACATTTTGGGGCAGATAAATCTATGAAACAAATTGGGTGAATAATTATCAGAGCTTTGGCAACTTCCATCAAAAAACAGGATAGAACAGAAACTGTTAGAGATGACAAACCACACGTATATTCTGCCATTTAATAAAACACTGGTGAGTTTGTTAAGGGAGATGAATTCTGGAGAACACAGTGAGGCTGTTCTCAGTGGAGGATGAACTCCGAGGAGGTACCATAGACAATGGAACGTGCTCGACAGCAAGAGCTCTTAGCACAGAGGGATGGGGGAGAGGGCTGATTCAGAAAGTGAACAAAGCTCCAAACCAGAACTTCTTTTAGGAATATGAAAATTTCCTGAAGTCTGGGTTTGGTAAATTGATTACAATCTCTTTTCAGAGCCCTATCAGGAGAAAAGTAGTGAGCTGCAGACATAAATTTGAATTCCAGAGTCTCCGACTAACCCAACTCATAAATGAATTCCTAAATGCTGACTGAGCCAAAAGACCCAGCTTTGGAAAACCACTTGGCAGGAATCATTAGTTTCAAAATGAGATGAACTGCTCTATTTAGCTCTCATTCAAAACTTTACAGAAATGCCAGATTTCCATAAACACAGGTTTCCTTGAATTTCCAGGGCTTTGATTAACTGGTAGTTGAGGGTGTCTCACAAATACAGATTTGTATGCAATATTCAGCTTGGACGAGATTGGGAGCTGGAAGCCAAAACAAAGTATTCCCTCTTCTTTCTAAGATGTTAACTCTTCCCTTGTTTTTCAGAAAGCTCTTTTTGTTATGAGGAGTTTGGAGAATTAAAAATTAGTCTATGGTTTAAAACTGGTTATAGATCATACTCTTGTCTTTTATATCATCATTCACTAAGCTTTCCGTGACCGATCGACAGCCTACTGCTTTATAGTGTGGTTTTAATGCCCCAAAGGAATAAGAGAATTAAAAAATACACTGCTGTCTCTGCTGAAAAAGCCATAAAATTGTGGCTTCTACTAAGTAAAGAGATTGCTTGCAAAGAGATATTTTCTTGTTTTAATGTGTTTTCATTTTTCCTCTTATGACTATTTTTCTCCACTGATACTGGCGCATTAGGCAGAGTACGTAAAATTGCTACAAAGTAGACAAAAGTTAATAATTGAGGTGGTTGCTTGTTTTGGCTTTGTATCCAGGTCAATAAAAACAAAATAAATTTGGAGGGTGAATAGTCAATTTTCTGTATTCTGGAAAGCTGTTTCGTTTTCAAGGAGCCCAGCACTGACTTGAGTTATGATATGGATTCCATCGCTTTTGTGGGCTTTTCCCATATATCTTTCAATTCCTGTTATTTGTCCACAGGGTTTTAAACATCAGTGATTATGTAAGAAGAAAGTATTAGTTAAGCTAGTTAGGCTTCCTCAACCATGCTGAATCTTTTATTTTTAGTGGAAGGGCTTAAAAGCTACCCAGTGACCAGGTTTACTAAGTGTAGGATGAAGCTTAGCTTACAAGAGAGTAAAAACACCCACAGACATCAACGCACTCAGCTTCAGTTTTAACCTTTTTCTGGGTAATAGGAACTCACAGTCTTGTCTAAATGAACTGAATTTTACAGGTGGTTTTCCAAAAGTTCAGCCTCCAGTTATAGAAGGGATATAGAAGGGGATATAGAAGTCAACCTAGAAAAGGCATCTGTAAGACAGTTTTGCTCCAGGCCACAGGACTGCATGAGCATTCTAGAAATCGGAACATGGGAGGTTGCCCAAGAATGACTAGGAAGTCCCTTTAGTAGTTTTTTCAAAAGAGACAGTTTCAATGTTTTCATCAGAGATTTGTCATGATGATAACCCTCTTACTCAGACTTTGCTCGCAGTACCTGGTAAGCAGCCTAGAATAACACTGTGGTGAGGTTTGTAGACTGATACCTGTTGTCATTGTTATCCACCTCCTTTCCTTCATCTACCTCTTCCTCATTGTGATTATCATCATCCCATCATAATCACCCTTAGTGACTTAGACATTGACCAAGATGAAACTTAATTTAGCCTATTTCACTATTTCTTCTCATCCTTCTTCTTTCTCTTTTTCCCTCTCTTTCAAGGACCAAAATCAAAAAGGTAAGATTTTTCCAATAGTATCCATAGAATGTCACACAAATGTGCATGTGTGAGGTGCATGGTTCCTGAGGGATAGACAGATGCAGAACTAATTAGCAAGTACTCCTGATCTGACTACCTTATGGGATTTCTGGGCTTAGTCCCTGGAGCCTCTGACCATACAGTGCAAAAGTCCTGAGAAATTCTATTCTTTCATAAGACAGAATGAGATGCCCCAGAACTGAGGATTTTGTGTAAGGGAAAAAAAGTCTGGGGACACTGAGCGACAAAGTGAGGGAGTAAGAATAAAAGAAGACAGTGGAATCCACTCAATGATCAGTCTGATTTCCATTTCACACAGTAGGCAAGATTCATTTCATTATGAGAACAGGGGACTTTGCTAACAGAGACCTTGGGTTGTGTGTTCGTGTAGAGCAGGTAAGTTGCTATCTGGATGAACTTTCTGCCCCTTGGTAATTTTTCTGTTGGGTCCAGGAAGCCTCCAAAGTTCCATCTTCCCTTTCTCTTGGGGCACTTGTCACCTGCTGCCTTTTGGCTCCTGGAGGATGCCCATCTGCACTGTTGCTGCTCCCGGGGTCTTCCATGAAGGAATTATTAACCTGCACACAAGGTGGTTCTTTTTACTTTTAGCCATTCACTGAAAATTATTTTTCATTTTTTGTTGCAGGTTTTTTGTATTCTAGGCAGTGTACTAGGCACAAGGAATACAATGGAATTTGTAATCTGCAGAGGAGACTGACGTTAATCAGGTCATCCTAAAGAAATGTTAATCATAAGTGAGGAAAATTCTTTGAAGGTAAACTGCACGGCTTCCCTGGTGTCTCAAATGGTAAAGAATCTGCCTGCAACCTGGAAGACCTGGGTTTGATCTCTGGGTCGGGAAGATCCCCTGGAGAAGGGAATGGCATTCCATTCCAGTTTTCTTCCCTGGAGAATTCCATGGACAGAAGAGCCTCATGGGCTACATGGGGTCGCAAAGATTCGGGCATGACTGAGCGACTAACACGCACACACAAACTGCATGACATGGCATACCATCACTCATTTGGCTGGGATGTGACAATTGCACTGAGTCTAGAGTGTGAGCTAGATGAAGAGGGGAGTGGAGAAACTTCTGGTTAGGGAGCCAGCTTGTGCAAAAGTATGTGCTCTCACAGCCAAAACCATGCTGTGGTCTGTGTGTGGAGGTGCAGTGGGGGTGGAGAGAGTNAAGATCTTTTTTGTACAGTTCTTCTGTATATTCTTGCCACCTCTTCTTAAAATCTTCTGCTTCTGTTAGGTCCATACCTTTTCTGTCCTTTATTGAGCCCATCTCTGCATGAAATGTTCCCTTGGTATCTCTAATTTTCTTGAAGAGATCTCTAGTCTTTTCCATTCTGTTGTTTGCCTCTATTTCTTTGCACTGATCACTGAGGAAGGCTTTCTTATCTCTCCTTGCTATTCTTTGGAACTCTGCATTCAGATGCTTATATCTTTCCTTTTCCCCTTTGCCTTTAGCTTCTGCATAGTCGTTCTATTATGTGTCGTTGACTAAATCAGAAGCTCTTTAAGGGCAAAGTAGTTTTCTTAAATTGCATTTCCAATGCTTTGGTAGGAATGATAGTTCAAAGAAATATTTGATGATATTGATACAAATGTTTTATACAAATCACACTTCAGTAAGCCTATAAATTATCCTAGGTAACTTTGTTCAACAGATCCTGTAAATACTTCAGAAGATCCTATGAAGTGTTAGGCACTGTTCTCTCAGAAAGTTTATTGTTGCTGTTATTGGTAAAATTATTATTGTTTAAGTGGTCACAATAACTGTACGAGTTAGTACTCTCATTTTGTACTTAGAGTGTCTGAGTCTCAGAGAAGTAAAAGCCTGATTCTAGCACATACAATTCACAAGTGGCAGAAATGAAAGCTCAGATATCTCAACTCTAAGAATACAGCTTTTCCAGAACTTTCTCAGAAATAGGCAGATAAAACTTAAGAACCGTGCCTGGGGCAGCAGACTGGGACAAGAGCCCCCACAGGGCCCTCTTTCTTCAGAGGCCTTGGTGGGAAGAATCTCAGAGGAAATGTGAATTCGCATAGGGTAGCCAAGTAGTGGAGGATGTGAAAGCACATCACTTTCAGGCAGCAGGCTCTCCCCAGCTTTCCCAGTCTGCCTTCCCCAGGAGGAGAAGAGTTGGGCTGTAATTGTCCTTGACCACTTGACTTGTTTTTTTTACTGAGCCCCCGTGGCCTAGTCTCAGATAGCGGTGACACAGGGTCAACCAGTGAAACACTTTTTAGCCAATTCAGCAAGACCATTTGTGGGTAAAAATGATAACTGGGTGGAAAAACCTAGCATCTTCTGTAATTCAAGTAGTTGATTTACAATGCTGTGTTAGTTTCAGGTGTACAGCACAGTGAATCATATATATATATATATACACACACACACACACACACACACACACATATAAGGGGCTTCCCTGGTGGCTCAGAGGTTAAAGCATCTGCCTGTAATGCGAGTGACCCGGGTTCGATCCCTGGGTCGGGAAGATCCCCTGGAGAAGGAAATGGCAACCCACTCCAGTATTCTTGCCTAGGAAATCCCATGGACACGGGAGCCTGGTGGCCTACAGTCCACGGGGTCGCAAAGAGTCGGACATGACTGAGCGACTTCACTTCACTTCATATATACATACATACATATATAAATCACATGTTCTTTACCCATTCATCTATAGATGGATACTTAAGTTGCTTCTGAGTCTTGGCTATTGTGAATAATGCTGATATGAATATTGGGGTGCATGTATCGTTTTGAATCACAGTTTTCTCCGTCTTTATGCCCAGGCAGGAGTGGGATTGCAGTATCACACGGTAGCTCCACTTTTACTTTTTAAGGAACCTCTGTACTGGCTGCACACATTTACATTCCACCAACAGTATAGGATGGTTCCCTTTTCTCCACACCTTCTCCAACATTTATTATTTGCAGACTTTTTGATGATGGCCAATCTGACTGGTGTGAGATGATACCTAATTGTAGTTTTGACTTGTATTTCTCAAATAATTAGTGATGTTGAGCTTCTTTTCATGCGCCTTTGGCCATCTATATGTTTTTGGAGAAATATCTATTTAGATCTTTCCATTTTTTAAAAACTGGCTATTTTTGATGTAGTGCTTTGGGTGCTCTTGATGCAGTTGTAGTCTGAATATGAAGCTTCAGAGACCTGGGAAAAAAAGCAATTTAGATCAAACCCATGACCATATGTGCTTCCTTGATAGCTCAGTTGGTAAAGAATCCACCTGCAATGCAGGAGACCCCAGTTTGATTCCTGGGTCAGGAAGATCTTCTGGAGAAGGGATAGGCTACCCACTCCAGTATTCTGGGCTTCCCTTGTGGCTCAGCTGGTAAAGAATCTGCCTGCAATGTGGGGGACCTGGGTTCGATTCCTGGGTTGGGTAGATCCCCTGGAGAAGGGAAAGGCTACCCACGCCATTATTCTGGCCTGGAGAATTTCATGGACTCTATAGTCCATGGGCTCACAAAGAGTTAGACACAACTGACTGACTTGCACTTCACATGACCATATGGCTGTGAGAAGAATCCAACATCAAATATACGGAGTGCTTTCCTTATTGTTGTTCCTTTAGAAAGAATCTAGGATCCTTTATGGTACATTTGGAAACAAGTCTAAGAGAAAAATTGGAAAACATGGGGGAAGGAGAGTGGTTATGGCTTTCAACACATGAAAAATTTAGTTGTGAGGATGTTGAAAGACTTATTTATTCAATTAATGATGAGGAAGTAATAATGTTAATTATAGTAATGCATATTAAAAACTAACTTTATGACAGAGTCTGTGGATTCTATGTAAAATCCTATGTTAAATAGTGGTGAAATAAAAAAAAAATGGATGATTTTGCTCATGAAATTTCCAATCTAATGAAAAGATTTTTAAGCAAATAAGCACACAAAATAAATATATGATTTATTTATGAGCTGTGAAGGAAGAAAAGGATGCTATGGCATTATGCTACTATGCTAAAATAATAAGAAATGTGAAAATCGATTAGCGGTCAGGAAGGCATGAGCTCTGATATGAACTTTGGAGTGTAGGAAACTAGACCCAGTGGAAAGAGTCTGGGTGTGTGGTGGGCATAGGAAAAGAAAAGGATATTAAATGTATGGAGACAAAGTTCTGCTGAAGTTCTCAAATGGCTGGTTAGGGAGCTGCCAGCTTGGGAAAATTATCAAAAATGAGAACACTCTTTACTCATGTGAAGTCAAACAGCTAGAAATTATTTTCCCGAGACTCTCCAGAGCTGGGAGTCCTCTGTCCAGCATGCACAGTCAGGGGCAGGTACAAAGTCTTTATGGAGGAGGGAGGGTGCCACAGTCATCTCCAACATGGCCTTACACAAGACTATATGTGACTTGAATGACAGAATTCATATTTCCTGTGAAATAAGCCTAAATTCCCAAACATCTGAAAAAGATGTCCTCCAGGAACCATTTTATGAACCACCAGAGAACTCTGATCAGCCTCAGAGACCACAGATTGGCTGGTTGTGCTATGAGTCACTAACCTCCAGGATTCACTGACCTCCTTCAGAGGAGCGGGGATAGCCATGGCAAACTGCTCCCCGAGAACCTCATCATGAACGGTTCTGCAGAAGGTGTCACTCTGTTTCTGAGAGAGTTCACGCTCTTTGGCATTGGAGTGAAAGATCAGAGGGGGACAGGCTGGTGGCAGTCTGGAGTGACTGTCAGTGGGAACCGGCCCAGCATATAATTATATCATGAGTCAAGCTCTCTCCAGGGATGTAGGATGACCAGAGGAAAATGAAATAACATTATATCCCACATGAATAGAGGCACTGGTGGAGAAAGCTGACTCCTGAGAAAGAATACTCAGGCTAAGAAGTTTCCCAGCACTTAAATGTCTTATGATTTGTCCTTGTGCCCCTTCTCTTAAAAATAAAGAGATAATATGGACACAAAGCATGCCTCCGCCTTAAACCCGGAGACACAAATGACCAGACAATCCACTTTGATAGATAACCTTGAGGACAAAAAAGTCATTTAACTGGAAAACTTCTTGTCTCATATAGTTCCAACAGAGCACTGTTTATGCAGGAAGACATTATACTGACAAATGTTGTGGTAGGAATTAAAAAATATTTTTTTTCTTCGCTAAACCACTTCCAAAGGTATATTTTTATGGATCCAGGAATAGCAGCCTGTTTGTCTTGCTCGTGTTGGTTTTCCCTCTTGTTTCTTTTTGGTCAACATCCAAAGAATTAGCCTCTTTGCAGAGTGGTGCTGTAGTATGAATGGTGCCTGCTTCCCAGATGATATAATTAGCTAAGGGACTTTTGATCAGTTCACCAAAGAAAAACAGTTATGGGGCAGCTTGGGTTATGTGGTTAGAGACATCAAAATAAGAGTGACACCCTTTTAAAGATGACTTTCAACTGGGGTTATTTTAGACAGAAACTGCAGAAACAAGGAAATACTGTGAGTGGGAAAGAATAAATTGATTTTTATATTTACCTGCCCTTACTCATTAGCAATGGTCACAAGAGAAACAAGCAGTAACATAAAATTTGTGGCAGAATCTGGGAGATCAGTGAAAGTGTGAGGTGGAGGCTGTCCTATAGTCTTCCGGACATCAGTCAACAGAAGTTTTTTCTGTTCAGTGTTCAATTTAAACATTAAAGCACTTTACTCAGGGGTTGAAGTAGAAAGAGGAGAAATATTTAAAAGCGACTCTGAATTTTGCTTTCATATTTACCTCTGGGAGGTGTTTGTCCTTACTGGGAATTTTTTCTTTTAAATAGAAATGAAGAATCCTCCTGCCAATGCAGGAGACACAAGATATGTGGATTTGATTCCTGGGTCAGGAAGATTCCTGGGAGGAGGGCATGGCAACCCACTCCAGTATTCTTGCCTGGAAAATTCCTTTGACAGAGGAACCTGGCGGGCTACAGTCCTTGGAGTCACAAAGAGCCAGCACAACTGAACACGTGTAATAGGATTAAAGAGAACACACCTACATATTGTCATCATCAGAAACAAAGGTGGAAATGATTGGCATTGATATCACTCCTGTGCTAATATCCCTGAAATGATGGTACCAAAGCAGTCAGTCAGCATTTACTGGTTGCCTATTGATGTTTATGTGTTTACTATGAGTAGGAACTAGAGCCTTGTAGAAATTCAAAATGAAGGGCCTTGTAAGAAGAAATCTGGTCGATGTACAGTGTTCTATTTCTTAATGCAAGGCTCTGGCAGTGGCAGGTATGAACAGTTCTCTTTCTTCCTTCCTTACTCCTATTCAACCCACTGAAAACCTCCTCTGTGATGGTAGGAGGTGTGTTTAGAATGTGTCGTTAACTGGTCTAAATGGGTCATCAAGTGGGACTCCATCTTTCCCACCATCTCTCATGGATCATAATAGTTTTAATTTAATTCCAGCCATTAGAGATTTAGTTCTTTGACTATTACAGGAATTTCTCAGTTTTCAAAGTCATCTATTGCCATATTTCTTCTACGACAATTTGTTTTTTTCATTTGACATTTCTGAAATTAAGATATATCTTGAAATTAAATTGATTGATGTGTGTGTAACCTGAAAGTGCTTTTATCCCCCTTAAACAGGTTAGGAATGAATGAAATTGATTTAATATTGAGGAAATAAGGTAACTAAGTTGATAAGATAAAGGGCCTTGCAGTGTGTTATGAATTGAATTGTGCCTCTCCAAGATTTGTAACTTGAAGTCTTAACCCCCAGTACCTCAGCATATGACTATGCTTGAAAATAGTCTTTAAGGAGGTAAACTAAGATCATTCAGGTAGCCACTAATCCAGGATGGCTGGTTTCCTTATAAGATTAGGATACACACACACACAGAGGGAAACCCATATAAAGACACAGGAAGAAGGTGGCCATCTGAAAACTAAGAAGTGTGTGTTATCCCCTCTGTCATGTCCGACTGTCAGTGATCCCATGTTGTGGCCCGCAAGGCACCTCTGTCCATGGAATTCTCTAGGCAAGAAACTGGCATGGATAGCCATTCCCTTCTCCAGGAGATCTTCCCAACCTCGGGACTAAACTTGTATCTTCGGTATTGCAGGCAAATTCTTTACTGTCTGAGCCACCAGGGAAGTCCAAACTGGAAGAGGAGTGCCATGAAAAGAATACACTCCCAGGAATTCCCTAGCAGTCCAGTGGATAGGACCCTGCGCATGCTCTGACAAGGGCATGGGTTCAGTTGCTGGTCAGGGAACTAAAATCATGCAGGTCATGTGGCATGGCCAAAACAAAACAAACAAACAAAAAACCCCTCACTCCTGTTGACACTTTGATCTGGGACTTCTAGTCTCCAGAAACATGAGCAAAGGCATTGCTATTGTTTAAACCACCCAGTCTTCGGTACTTTGTTGTGGTCTTCTTGACAAGTGAATATAATGTGTTATCAGTTAAAGGCCAAAATGAAGAGAGCTTGATAGATAAGTGAAGCCATGAGAAGAGACTCATGGGATCAGGAAGACACAGAGGGAGAATGAAGGAGAATTTCAGATATTCTGTATCTAAATGTTAAAGACTGACCATCTCCCAGAAAACAGATTTTTATACAAAGTTCCTGTTCTAACTTTATAAGTGACAGCAAAGTATAGTACCTGGACAATTATCCTTAGTTTTATCATTTTGCTTTTTCATCAAAAATCAGCCCTCTCAAGAGGCCTTCTCCATCTCTAGAACTTTGTTCTGACTGGTCAGTTTTCTCCTTCCCCTTTCACCTTATTGTGGCTGTTTCTATATAAAGCTAAAATAACAGATCAGTCCTGTCAAGTCAGTTGGGAAAAATAGATAACTCAGATTGGTTGGTAACATCCAGGCACAATCAGAGACACTGTCCTCAAAAAAGTCTTGATTTCATTTCCTTTTTCCAATATTTTTTCCCCTTAATATTATCTTTTAAATATTGTCAAAGCATTATTTATAGGATCTCTGCAAAATAGCTTTAGATGCTTTTGGTGGAGGAGATGTGGTAGGGAATCAAATTAGATTGGGTCACAAGGGAAAGTGTCTGTAAGAAATATGAATGGGACCCAGGGGAAATGAAAATTGAAGAGAAACCAGACTTGAGTTGCAAATTCTCTATTTTGCCAAATTGGACTTGGATTATGTCATCATGTGCAATTTCAAGGAATGGGCAAAGCAAGTTGGATTAAAAAAAAAAAGTGATCTGATTCATTTCCCAAAGCATAAATTGAACCAGAGGGAGAATTTTCTTGGATGCAAAATAAATGTTCCTAATATCTTTTCCCCCAATTATTCATTCTCATGAGCCTTATTGCTTTTAATTCTAAATGAGATACAACATGCTGGAATTACCTAAAGATAATCATTTCTAGGTTATGCATAATTCCTCACACCTTGGTGTTAATATTATTTTATTACATTCAACGAATGGTTGAATCATTAATCTCCTTGTTAATAGTTACAGTATATATACCATAGGTTTGTATGTTTTCTTCTCACTTATAATTATAATTATATTTTAAAATTCTTCTGTGCTTCCTAAAAGGCATAGCACAGTCCTGAGTACTTTGTAGATGTATCAGTTTGATATTGCTGTGTAGCAAACCACTTGAAAGTGAGTACTTTTAAAACAGTAAAAAGTTATTTAGCTCAGGATTCTGAATTAGCAGTTTAGGCTGGGCTCTCTTGGTAGTACTGTTTACCGTGCCAGGCAAGGGTGATCGACGCTGGGGTTCATTCATGCTTCTGCTGTCAACGGTTTAAATTGCTGAGGGCTGCCTGATTGTTGGCTGAGTTGCCTCAGTTCTCCCTGTGGTCCCTTAACCAGCAGGGCTGACTGGCCTTGTTCCCATGATACCTGGGATCCAAGAGCAAAAACCAGATAAGCTTCAGTGCACAGGCACTTTTCATGACTTCACTTGCATCACCTTTACAAACATCCTATCAACCATAAGAAGTCACGTGGCTAAGCCCAGAGTCAGTGAAAAAGAGCAGTGGCAAAGGGCATGGACACAGGAGAGGGATAAATCCATAAGCAGGCATTCAAAAAAATCATTAGCATCTCCAACTCTGGATAGGAATTTGAGTCAACTCTGGGAGACAGTGGAGGACAGAGGAGCCTGGCGTGCTCCAGTCAACGGGGTCGCAAAGAGCTGGACACGGCTTAGTGACTGAACAATAACAAAGTAACGCGAGTCCTAGTTTTTCCTACTTTCCTAATTCAGTATGCAGATAAATATAGTAACTCTTGCCATCATTCAAATAATTCCTTTTTCTTCTGAGAGCAAGAAATAACAGGAAACTTGGTTTGGGTTAAATGTTTGGGTCCCCATTCCCTCTTGTCTCCACCCTGCCCACCTACATGTGTTGAAACCTTGACTCCCAGTGAGGCTGTCTTTGAAGATGGGTCCTCTAAGGAAGTAATTAAAATTAACAAAGGGTGGGGCCTTTTTCTGCTAGAATTCCTGTCCTTATAAGAAGAGACAGCAGAGCATTCAGTCATGTAGCACAAAGGCAACATAAAAGCCAGGAAGAGAGCTCTCAGTAGAAACCAAATTTGCTGCCAACTAGACCACAGATTTCTAGCCTCCAGAAGTGTGAGGGAGAAAAATGTCTGTTGTTTGTCACCCAGTCAGTAGTATTTTATTATGGCAGCTTTTTCACTGTTGTTTTTCAGTTGCCAAGTTTTCTCCAATTCTTTGTGACCCCAAGGACTGCAGCACCCCAGGCTCCTCTGTCCTTTACCATCTCTGGGAGTTTGCTCAAATTCATGTCCATTGAGTTGGCGATGCTATCTGACCATCTCATCCTCTGCCACCCCTTCCCCTTTTGCCTTCAATCTTTCACAACATCAGGAGTCTGAAGAGGCATCAGAGCCTGGACAGGAAATGGCATTTCTACTAGAGTGCTTCCTGCTCTTCTTACCTAAACTCTACTTTTTCCTTTCTATTCCAGCTTCTTTAGATAACCAAATTCATCACCTCCAGGCAAATTCATTGCCTCCAGGCCTGGTGCTTTGTCTAGCTGATGAAGAGTTTGACAGTGTACAGTGTGTATGGCCAGGTAGAAAGTTAAATATTCTTTTTTTTTTTTANTCCATAAGCAGGCATTCAAAAAAATCATTAGCATCTCCAACTCTGGATAGGAATTTGAGTCAACTCTGGGAGACAGTGGAGGACAGAGGAGCCTGGCGTGCTCCAGTCAACGGGGTCGCAAAGAGCTGGACACGGCTTAGTGACTGAACAATAACAAAGTAACGCGAGTCCTAGTTTTTCCTACTTTCCTAATTCAGTATGCAGATAAATATAGTAACTCTTGCCATCATTCAAATAATTCCTTTTTCTTCTGAGAGCAAGAAATAACAGGAAACTTGGTTTGGGTTAAATGTTTGGGTCCCCATTCCCTCTTGTCTCCACCCTGCCCACCTACATGTGTTGAAACCTTGACTCCCAGTGAGGCTGTCTTTGAAGATGGGTCCTCTAAGGAAGTAATTAAAATTAACAAAGGGTGGGGCCTTTTTCTGCTAGAATTCCTGTCCTTATAAGAAGAGACAGCAGAGCATTCAGTCATGTAGCACAAAGGCAACATAAAAGCCAGGAAGAGAGCTCTCAGTAGAAACCAAATTTGCTGCCAACTAGACCACAGATTTCTAGCCTCCAGAAGTGTGAGGGAGAAAAATGTCTGTTGTTTGTCACCCAGTCAGTAGTATTTTATTATGGCAGCTTTTTCACTGTTGTTTTTCAGTTGCCAAGTTTTCTCCAATTCTTTGTGACCCCAAGGACTGCAGCACCCCAGGCTCCTCTGTCCTTTACCATCTCTGGGAGTTTGCTCAAATTCATGTCCATTGAGTTGGCGATGCTATCTGACCATCTCATCCTCTGCCACCCCTTCCCCTTTTGCCTTCAATCTTTCACAACATCAGGAGTCTGAAGAGGCATCAGAGCCTGGACAGGAAATGGCATTTCTACTAGAGTGCTTCCTGCTCTTCTTACCTAAACTCTACTTTTTCCTTTCTATTCCAGCTTCTTTAGATAACCAAATTCATCACCTCCAGGCAAATTCATTGCCTCCAGGCCTGGTGCTTTGTCTAGCTGATGAAGAGTTTGACAGTGTACAGTGTGTATGGCCAGGTAGAAAGTTAAATATTCTTTTTTTTTTTTTAACCAAGATAAAAGTTGACCCTTATCAAACCAATCCAGAAGAAAATGACAAGGAGGCACTGCTGAAAACTGTACTGCACACATGTAGGAGCTTTTAATCCATGTGGAAGGCATTTGTTGTTCAGTAGCTGTCGTATCCTACTCTTTGTAACCCCATGGACTGCAGCGCACCAGGCTTCCCTGTCCTTCACTATCTCCCAAAGTTTGCTCATATTCATGTCCATGGAGTCAGTGATGCCATCCAATCGTCTTTTCACTGACTTCTCCTCTTGCCTTCAGTCTTTCCCAACATCAGGGTCTTTTTCAATGAATTGACTCTTTGTATCAGGTTGCCAAAGTGTTGGAGTTTCATATTCAGCATCAGTCCTTCCGGTGAATATTCAGGGTTGATTTCCTTTAGGGTTGACTGTTTTGATCTCCTTGTTTCTCCAGCACCACAGTTTGAAAACATCAGTTCTTAGGTGCTCAGCCTTCTTTACGGTCCAACTCTCACATCTGTATATGACTACTGGAAAAATCATAACTTTGACTATACAGACCTTTTGTTGGCAAAGTAATGTCTCTGCTTTTTCATGTGCTTTCTACGTTTGTCATAGCTTTTCTTCCGAGGAGCAAATGTTTTTTTNGGAACCCCGTGTCCCCCTGCTCCGCACGGAAGCAGGCTTCCTTTCCCTGCTTCTTCAGGGATGGATCGCGAAACATCCTGTCGCAACTAGAGAGCAGGCGCTCTCCACAGGAGTCTCCAGAGGAGCTCCAGGGGTCGCCCCACATATTCCACGAGACCCCAGAGGTCTCTGCCCACTCCGTCTGAACCTGCCGGTCCAGAGCTGCCTTGACAGTCACCCCAAAGCCTGGCTCCCACCTGGCAGGCACGTGTCTCAACCCTGTGGGAAAGCCTCGAAGGACAGCGTGTAGAACCCTGTGTCACAGCGAGGGCAAGTCAGACGCTGCATCTAGAACGCGGCAGGAAGGCGGAGGTGCACGTCTCTGCTAAAGAAGAGACCTGACTCCCATGGTAAGCCTCCAGAGGAACTCCACGGTCCACGAATGCAGTGGAGAGGAATCCTCAGGAGCCAGACCAAGATTAAGGAGCTGGGAACGACTGCAAAGGAATCCCCAGAGGCCCCTGGAGACTCGCTTGGAGCCTGGACTTCCTGGAGAGCTCAGGGTCGGGTACCTGGGTTCCAAGGTCGTAACTCGAGAGGAACCTGCTGCAACGTGAGAAACACCAGGAGGATCTCCCCTCCAGGCTAGATGAGGACATTGTCCTGTGAGGCACCTCACGGGAAGTCACCCCATTAATAAAGAACCATGACGGGTCGCTTCACACCCTTGCAGTGACCCCAGAATAGCCCAATATACAAGTCTCCACTCAAGAGGAACCTCGAGGGGCTCCCCAGAACTCAGGAGGAATGCCGTGTCCCCATGCTCCACACGGAAGCAGGCTTCCTTTCCCTGCTTCTTCAGGGATGGATCGCCGACCGTCCCGTCGCAACTCGAGAGCAGACGCTCTCCACAGGAGTCTCCAGAGGAGCTCCGGGTGTCACGCCACATGTTCCACCAGACCCCAGAGGTCTCTGTCCACACCGTCTGAANGATGCCATGATCTTAGTTTTCTGAATGTTGAGCTTTAAGCCAACTTTTTTACTCTCCTCTTTTACTTACATCAACCAAACAATTGATTTTAAGAAACTCTTGAGGGATAGAAGACCACTTGGGCTCTGATGCAGGTCAGTTGCAGCCAGAGGGTGAAGGCGTTTTGAAGTAGATAGAGAAGTTTCTTCAGTTCTACTTTTAATTTTTCTTTGTTTTTTCCCTTCATTGTAGAGGTGAACTCAGGTAGTAGTAGGGTAGCAGAACAGCATTACTGCGGGAGGAATTAATGAAAACGTGTGCTGACTGCCTGGCTTCCATTGTGCCCTTCAGACTCACATGTCTCATGGATTGAAACTTAGGGAAACTGTCTTCTCCCTAATGCATCTTTCTCTTGAAATTTAAGGTAGAATCCTGACCACTGGATTTGCCTTGTAAGTTGGCTACAAATCAGAGTAATTCATGGCAGTATAATGGTGTGTGGGCTTTCTAAACAGAAGCTTATTCTCTCTTTAACTCATCTAAATGGGGCACAATAGCTGGTATCTTCAAGGTAAAAATAAGCTCTCGGTCCCACATAACTAGAAATTCAAGAGTTACCTGTATCCTTTGAAATGTAAATGTTAGAAAAAGTAGACCAAGAATTTAAAATAAATGTGATTAAAAAATACTTAAAATTACAAGGGAATTACCAGCTTATAATTTTAAGTATATTTATTTTAAATTCTTAGTCTTCTTTTTCTAATAATCTGTTTCCCAGGATACAGATAGCTCTTGGATGTCTAGTTATTTGGGGCTGAGAGCTCATTTTTTTTTTTCCATGGAGATCCCAGAGATGGTGAAAGACAGGGAACCTGGCATATTGCTGTACATGGGGTCTCAAAGAGTTGGACACATCTTGGCAACTGAATGACAGCAACAAAAATATACTAGCTATAAGACAAAATAATAATAAAAACAATGAAAATATGAAGTATGAGCTTAAGTGAAGAAAAATATATGGGATATATAGGAGAATAGGTATAAGTGAAAAGTAAACTAATGAACTGGAAGAGTAGATTGAGAAAATCTTCTAGAAGGCAGTAACAATGCATAAAAATTAGAAAACAAACATAGGAACAAATTAATAAAAGTTAATATGATGAATAGAAGTCATCATACTGTCAATAGAGGTACAAGTGACAGTATCTAGCAACAGGACACTCAGAGAACAGTGAAAACGTTTGGAAGGATGCAATACGAAGAAGCAATAAGGATAGGACACTGTTTACAAGAGAAGCAACCTAGACGTTCATTGGCAGATGAATGGATAAGAAAGTTGTGCTACATATACACCATGGACTGTTACTTAGCTATTAGAAAGAACACATTTGGGTTCACCTCTAATGAGGTGAATGAACGTGGAGCCTATTATGCAGAGTGAAGTAAGCCATAAAGAAAAACACCAATACAGTATATTAATGCATATATATGGAATTTAGAAAGATGGTAACAATGACTCTAGATGCAAGACAGCAAAAGAGACACAGATGTAAAGAACAGATTTTTGGACTCTGTGGGAGAAGGCAAGGGTGGGATGATTCGAGAGAATAGCATTGAAACATGTATATTACCATATTGCAAGATAGATGACCAGTCCAAGTTTGATTCATGAAACAGCATACTCAAAGCTGGTACACTGAGACAATCCAGAGGGATGGCATGCAGAGGGAGATGGGAGAGGGGTGTGGGACAGGGGGACACGTGTACATCCATGGCTGATTCATGTCAGTGTATGGCAAAAACCACCACAATATTGTAAAGTAATTAGCCTCCAATTAAAATAAATTATTTAATTAAAAAAAATAAGGATAGGAGACTTCCCTGGTGGTCCAGTGTTTGGGATTTCACCCTTCCACTGCAGGGGGTGCAGGTTCCAGCCCTGGCCTGGGAACTAAGATCCTGCATGATACTTGGTGCAGCAAAAATAAATAAACAAATAAATAAAAAATATCCATACATACAGAAAAAAAAAGAAATAATAGGAATAAATTACTCATACTTAAATAAAGGGAAAATCTCAGCTTCAAAGAGCTGATGGATTGTCAAACATAAGAGAAAAGGAAAACCCATATTTACACGTATTAAATAATAGATCAGAGCAGTAAGGACAAAAAAAAACTTTATATGTGTCCAGGAAGAAAAATGAAGATCATCTAAAAATAAACAAGAATCAAATTGATATCAGACCTTTCAATAGCAACATTGGATTTGAGAAGACAGTGAAGTAATATTTTTAGAACATTGAAGGAAAATAACTTTTAATAGAGAGTTTTACATTTAGCAAAATTGCCACTCAAGTATGAGTGATAATAAAAACATCTCCAGGCAAACAAAACCTCAAAAGTTTGTCTTATGAAAATACACATGGAAAGTATTTTTTGAAAAAGTATTTATTTCAGAGGAGAAATGCATTAAGAAGACTGTGCAAGGGATATGTTGAAAGTAAGAAAGAGGGAGGTTCAAAAGGAAGGGGATATATGTATTCCTAGGGCTGATTCATGTTGAGGTTTGACAGAAAACAACAAAATTCTGTAAAGCAATTATCCTTCAGTAAAAAAATAAATTAAAAAAAAGAAAGCAAGAACGATAACATATCTTGGGATCCTAGACAATATTATTGTGACAAGAGATATGGCTTGTAGGTCACAAAGGGGCTATGTGAGCCTGTCAGACTACTTTGCTGTTTAGGAAGAAGATTCAGGTCTTGATAGGCTGTTTTTATTACTTTGCCGAGACTGCCATAACAAAATATTACAGACTAGTGGCTTAAACAACAGAAATTCATTTTCTTACAGTTCTGAAATCTATAAGTCTTAGACCAAGGTGTCAGCAAGTTTAATTTCTTTTGAGGCCTCTTTCTGAGGTTGTAGATGGTCAACATCTTTATGTGTCCTCATAGAGTTTTCTCTCTGTATGTCTATGTCCTAATCTCCTCTTCTTACAGAGACATCGGTCAGATTGGATTAGGGCTCACTTTAATGACTTCATTTTACCTTAATTTCCTCTTTAAAGAACCTATTTCCAAAAACAGTCATGTTCTGAGCTACCAGGGGTTAGGATATGAACATACGAACTTGAGAGGCACACAGTTCATCCTGTAATACAGACGTTCTCCCAGCACGTACTTATAAGCATGTTAATCAAAAATTGTTATGATTAGTATCAGCATCATTACCAGTTGTATATATTTTCAATGTCACTTCTAGATACTGCAAGTTTAAGACATAAAGGCACATAGTTACATGCATAAAATATCACATAAAAATATATAGCTTTTATAACAGAGAGAAAAATAAGTGAATCTATTTAACAGAAAGCAGGAAAAAGAAATGGAGGCCAAAAATATAGTAAATGGAAAATATGAAATGAAGGAACAAATATAAGTTAAAAAACTCATTACATTAAATGTAAGTGGTTAAAACATATTTATAGAAAGACTTTTTGATTGGATTTTAAAAAGATTACATTGGATTCAAAAGATACATTGAAATAGAATATACAGAAATGTAAAAATACATAAAAAGATAAAAATAAAATAAAAGGTACATCTGGAAAATATGAATTGAAAGTAATCTAGAGTAGACATCTTAATAATTGGCAAAAGAAATAAAAAGGACAAAGAAGAATGATGCTATGTACAGTAAACTAAGCAATAATACAGAAAGATATAGTATTTTGATCTATTATGTCCCTAATAACACAGCTGTAAATAATATTAAGCTCCAAGAAGCAGAATTTCAGGAAGAAATAGATAAATCATCAGGTGTGGCTGGAGATTTTATACACAACTTTCAAAAACTTATAGATCAAGCACAAGCATGTGTACACACACCCATACATACATAGCAGCAGCAGGATTAAAGGCCTGGACAATACAATATGTAGAAATGCTAATACATAGAAATATATATGTATGAATTTCTACATCTAACCATTATTTAGTTACAAGCACATATGGAACATTTGCAAAAACAGACAATAAATCAATTTCATTGCCTAAGTTTCCTGAATTTCATATGCAATACAATGAAACATTAATTGCCAAAACAATAGCTAAACCCATCAAGTATTTGGAAGTTAAATATTTCAAAAGAATCCATATGTTAAAAATGAAATCATTATGTGCCAAAATTTATGAATGCAGTTAAGCAGAAAAAATTATAGCTTTAAAAATAACCTGAAACTCCAAAGATTAAAAGTAAATAAGCTAAGTTTTCAGCTCATGAAGTTGGAAAAATAGCAGGGAGGAGACCCAAACAAGAAGGAAGGAAATGATAAAGATAAAAGTAGAAATCAAAAAAGTCAAAGAACAGAGGAACAATAGTGAAGATGAACAAAACCAAAAGCTGATTCTTTGAAAAGATTAACAAAGCAGACTCCTGGCAAGACTAATCAAGAAAAAGGAAGAAGCAAATAAACAAAAGTAAAATGGAAAAACTGATAATAGCTATAGATAAAAAGAGATTTGAAACAGATAGATTTGAGATTCTAGATGAAATAAATTCCTAGAAAAATATGAAGTGCTAAAATCATCACAAAAAGAGAAAACTTGAATAGATCAAATAAATAATTGATATGGTTCTCAAATAATTATCTAACATCAACAGCAATGAACAATAACAAAAACCCATAAAACTTGAGGTTCCAATGATTAGTAACTTTTACCCAAATTCCAAGGAATAGTAAATTCTACATTATGCTAATTGTTACAGAAAAATTGTTGATTTTTAATTGCTAAGTCATGCCTGACTCTTTCAGGACCCCATGGACTGTAGCCTGTCAGGCTCCTGTGTCCATGGAATTTCCCAGGCAAGAACACTGGAGTGGGTTGCCATTTAACTTCTCCAGGGAATCTTCCTGACCCAGGGATCAAATTCACATCTCCTGCATTGACAGGTGGATTTTTTTTTTTTTTAACCACCAAGCTACCTGAAAAGCCCACAGAAAATATTAAAGGATAAAAAATTCCCTAGCTCACTTTGCAGCTTTATTGAAGTGTAATTTACCTACCATAGAATTGACCCATTAAAAATACACAAGTTGATGATTTCTAATAAATTTTTACACTTTTCTAACTATCATTACAATTTTGTTCTGTTGCTTTATATCATTTATTCATTCCTTTTTGTTGCTGATTAGTATCTACATGTTGTATTAATTTCTTAGGACTGCTGTAGCAAGCAAATTGCATTTGGCTTAAACAACAGAAATTTACTATGTCACAGTTTTGGAGAGGAGAGGTCTGAATCAAGGTGTTGGTCAGGCCATGTTCTCTCTGAAGGCTTAAGGGAAGTGTTCTATTTCTTGGCTTCCGATGACTGCCAACAGTCCTTAGCATTTCTTGGTTTGCGGTAGCACAACTCCAATCTTTGTTTCCATCATCACATGATTGTCTTCTCTCTCTATATCCAAGTTTTCCCGTTTTAATAAGGATATCCATCATTGGATTAGGGCTTACCCTAAGCAAGCGTGACTTCTTTTAACTTGGCTGTCTACAAAGATTCTAGTTCCAAGTAAGGTCACATTCATTGGTTCAGGGTAGACTTGAATGTGGGGGGACATTATTTGGTATGTGTGTGTGTAGCAGTACTTGCTAGGTATTTGGATTGTTTCCTCACTATTTAAGACTATTCTTAAAGAAGGCAGAAATTCATATTTTACTTAATAGGAAACAGACAAAATGAAGTGGTCTAGTGGTCAAGTCTTTCTTGCCTGTAATGTCAGTCTTCATGAAGGAAATAAAGGTATAAAGGAAAGTTTAGGAAGCTACAGTCTGGAAAATTTCTTTCAAGAATCTCTCAAACTTCCCTGGTGGCACAGTGGATAAGGGGCCACCTGCCAAAATAGGGGACTTGAGTTCGACCCCTGGTCTGGAAAGATTCCACATGCCAGGGAGAAACTAAGTCCATGCACTGGAACTGCTGAAGCCTCCACGCCTAAACCTATACTGCACAACAAGAAAAGCCACCACAATGAGAAGTTGTCGCACCACAACGAATAGTAGCCCCTGCTTGCTGCGACTAGAGAAAGACCTTGCAAAGCAACAAAGACACAGCACAGCCAAAACTAAATTCAAGTATGAAAAAAGAATACCATCTCAAGCAAAGCATTTTTAGAAAATGTCTGACTTTCGAGACTCTTTTATAGAAAAACGTGTGTGTCCGACTCTTTGTGACCCCATAGACTACAGCCCACCAGGCTCTTCTGTCCATGGGATTTCCCAAGAAATAGACTTTGATTATTCTCTGACCACATAAACTTTTGATTGTTGCTGGGCAGGAAACGGCCAGAGAATCAGGAAAGATGGTCATTTGTCCCTTCTTTGAGTGTCCTTCATTTTCTTGATGGTTACAGGGAGCCTCTGGGGAACCAGACTGACCCACAGACAGGGTGCCTTTAGATAAGGGCATTCTTGCTAGGATTTTTTCCTCCCAGGGACAGATGATGCTGTTATAAGCAAAATGGCAGCTACAGTGGCTCTCTTTTTAGGCTTCCCTCAACTTTAAAATGAGTATACTTTTCAAACCTGCATTCCAAAGAATTTTTTTTCAGAAATGCTTTTGTGCCTAACACCTGTGAACTCTGTGACCATACACCCCCATCTGGAAGGTCTGTTTAGAGCTGGCTAAGCAGGCCGCCAGATTCAGTCTCTGAACACTATCATTCCTGCATTAAATGCTTCCTCCCTCCACCCCACCCCCACCCTGCTCCCAACAGCTGGAATTAAATATTTAGAGGCATTTGGATTAGAGTTGAACTTTTTAGTCCTATCTTAGTTGCCTCTCCACACACAGACAGGACTTCTAACCTGGGAACGGATGTTGGTTGGATTTCAGGAAATCAAGCAACAGGGGTACTTTGATCACAGTGTTCCAAGTTAGATTTAGGTGCAGCTAGGAGTGTTATGCCCAAGTCGCAAAATCTCCCATTGACCACGAGGGAGCCGTTATCTGTTGCAAAAGCAAGAGAGTTTTTATTACCAAGCTCGAGCTGGGACTCCCACCGATACCCATGCAGCGGCTGTAGGGAGAAGCCCTGAGCTCTGGGTTACATTGCTTATATAGAGTATTCTCCTGTAAGAAATTTGAAAAACGGGAGTTTCCGGGTTGGGAGGCGTCTAATTGGTTACCTTCTGTGGAAGGGATAGGTGTTGGGTTCTAACTGGCTCTTATTTCCCGGGCTTGCCACGGGTTCTGATTGGTCCGTGGGTAGTGGAGTGGGGTTAAGGGATTTCTGAGAAGCTCTTTCCTGGGAATTTTTACAAAATGGAGTATGGAGTCTTTTTTTTTTTTTTAACAAAATGGGGTGGCTTAGGTTCTTCAGGAGCTGACTGTGGCTCAGATCATGAGCTCCTTATTGCCAAATTCAGACTTAAATTGAAGAAAGTAGGGAAAACCACTAGACCATTCAGGTATGACCTAAATCAAATCCCTTATGATTATACAGTGAAAGTGAGAAATAGATTTAAGGGCCTAGATCTGATAGATAGAGTGCCTGATGAACTATGGATGGANCTCTGGGAGTTGGTGATGGACAGGGAAGCCTGGCATGCTACAGTCCATGGGGTCGCAAAGAGTCAGACATGACTGAACTGAACCAAACGGAACTGATTACAGGGGATCTTCCCTACCCAGGGATCAAACCCTTGTCTCCTGCATTGGAAGGTGGATTTCTTATGATTGTACCACCTGGGAAGCCCCATTTCCTTATTACTTTTAAATAAATTTATGCACAAATGTTCTACACCTTTTTTTTTTTTTTACATTTATTGACCATCTTGAGCTTGTTTTAAAATTACTTGAAGCAGAGGCATTTTCTCTGCTTTGTTTGCATGGTGTTTCTTCCTTTCCTGTTTTCCTGTTTAAATTTGTGATTTTAATATAGCACTTCTCATGGTCAGATTTGTATTATAGTTTCTTACATATTGTCTGCCCTTTCTGAGGGACTGTTGATTTCTGAAAACCAGGAATCATGTTTGGATCTTTACATTTCCCACAGAACTAGCATAGCACCTCATATATAGCAGGCATGGTTTAATGTGAAATAAATTAAAATCAATTGTCTGTCCCATGATTAAGGACTAAATGCCAATTACTGTCCACTGTAAGGAAATAATTCACAATTTTACAGGTGGTCTGGGGAAGAGTTAGTGACAGAAACCTCTGCTGATGTGCTGGAGCAAGTTTGTATGGATTTGAGAAAACAGATTATTAAATATTCAGGAATTCTTGGAGCCAGTTGCTAAATCATTGATAACTTGAAACTGGCTTTGCTGGGGAAATTTACACCATGAAAATCAGCACACATTACAAATCAAGGTTATTTTTTTTCCTTTGAGTGTAAGTTTGCCAGCAGTCCATTGATGCTAATTGCACTGGATACCTGGTGAAAAAGGTAACCCTTGTGGAATTGCAATAACTTCATTTAGTATTGGCTATAGTCAAGAATTTTGTAAAATAACCAAACTTCGCAATAGAAAGCAAAACACAAGTGTAATCCATAAATTGTCTGTGAGACAACTAGATAATTTTCTAAATAGTAGGGAGTGAGGGCAAGTAGGGCACCATTCTTAGAAAGGGTGCCTGCTTGAAAAACAGTTTAGGGCTTCCTCATCAACAAACAAACAAACCACAACAACAACAAAAAGCCAGAGCACAGCTGAAGAAAGCAAGATAGCTTCTCACAACTTCCCCAAAGAGCAAAACTCATTCAAGGTATTTGCAGGCACTAAGATCTGTATTGTGATCNTTAGGGCTTCCTCATCAACAAACAAACAAACCACAACAACAACGAAAAGCCAGAGCACAGCTGAAGAAAGCAAGATAGCTTCTCACAACTTCCCCAAAGAGCAAAACTCATTCAAGGTATTTGCAGGCACTAAGATCTGTATTGTGATCTACTTAAAATGTCCCATAGAAATTTAAAAGTCTATGGCAGTGTCAAGGAACACTTTAAAAACTGGTGTGTTAGAAGAAAATGTTCGATGTATTTAGAATTAAGTAAAGCATTTGCATATTCAGTATATATCAGAATAAAATGGAGAAATGATAAATCACATCTCAGTTTCTAATTTTCAGCAGACTGAATGGTTCAGCTTATGAGTTATTCCTCAGTGACCCTTTTATGCAAAGACTGTCTTTCTTGTTAAAGTACCTGCTCATTCAGTAACAATATTTTCACAGAATTTTGCATTCATTAAAATCTTCAGACACATGTACCCCAATCTTCATTGCAGAACTATTTAAAACAGCCAGGGCATGGAAGCAAGTTAGATGTTCATCTGCAGATGAATGGATAAAGAAGATGTTGTACATATAAACAATGGAATATTACTTAGCCATAAAAAGAATGAATCTGAATCTGTTCCAGTGAGGTGGATGAAACTAGAGCCTGTTATACACAGTGAAGTAAGTAACAAAGAGAAAAACAAATATAGTGTATTCACACATATACCTGGAATCTAGAAAAATGGTGTTGATAAACCTATTTGCAGGGAAGGAATGGAGACACAGATGTAGAGACTGGAGTTGTGGACACTGTAGAGGAGAAAGAGAGAGCAGGATGAATGGAGAAAGTAGCATCAACATGTATACACTACCAAAGATAAGACAGGTAGCTGGTGAGAAGTTCCTATGTAGCACAGAGAGCCCAGTCTGGTGCTCTGTGATGACGTAGATGGATGGGATGGGTGGAGGGGAGGGAGGCTAAGGATGAAGGGGATGTATGTATAATTATGGCTCACTCAAGTTGTTGTATGGCAGAAACCAATATAACATTGTAAAAATTTAAAACACACGAACTTAAAAAGGTCTTTAAACAGGGGCTTCTGTGGTGGTCCAGTGGTTAAGACTTGGCTTACCAATGCAGGGGGTGCAGGTTTGATCCCTGGTCAGGAAACTAAGATCTCACATACCTCGTGGCCAAAAAACAAACATAAAGCAGAAACAATATTGTAACAAATTCAATAAATTTAAAAATGGTCCACATCAGAAAAAAAAAAATCTTAAAAAAAAACAAACTTCAGACAACGGTAGTCTAGAGGAAGGAACACTCATTAAATCCTTATTCTGTTGTTAGGTGGTTTTAAAAGAATGATGAGAAAGCCATTTTAAGACTTTCTGATGATGGACCAATATATTCTTCACAAAGCATCAGAGTTGTACGATCTGAATATAATAAAATACTGTTGGGCTTAATTTTATTGAAAAAAAAAAAGTCTTTCAAACTTTGAGACTACAGAATAAATCACGCAAGCTAAGGATGAAAGTATTCCATTATATGTTAAACAATATTTTTGGCTAAAAGACTTCTTGCATCTTATTGGTTTAGGAGGTCCACTAAGGAATTATGGGAAAGCTGGAGTTACGAAGTTGATTCAAAAAGCTAAAGGAGTGTGTAGCATGTAGCTCGCATATCACACTAGTCTTGACTGTTGAAAAGCACCGGGCAAGGACACTCAATCACCTTGCGGAGTGATCTCGGGAGATCTTTTTCTGGCTTCCTACAAGTGCTCCTTGCTTTTCAGCAGTCCACTGTGAGCATAAAATTAACAACATGCTACAATGACTTCTTATATCATAAATGGAGTCCCTTAAAGTGATATTCCTTCCCACACTTTTGCAGCCTTCCGGTGAGAATTACTACCGGACTCACTTATTTGAACAAAAGGTGTGAGTTAAAAGGTATGAGGAAACACGCTGGCGATATATTAGCTGTCTCCAGTGATGTACGGATAGATGATTGAGTGACGCTTGGGCTGTGTCTGGCTACAGAAACCTATTTCAGTAAATGCTAAATCTTCACTAAAACATCTTTTGGGAGATTGAAACTATTCTGAACAGCTATCTCTACTGAAATTTTCAGCTGAACTTTTCCCTTTTCACCTGGTTGTTTTAGCGCCATGTAGATTCAACAGTCATCACCTCCTGCTGTGAAGGTTTTTAGAGTCAAGTCCTGTGACTCACAAAGAGTAGAATCAACTGTTCCCTACTAGTGAGATGTTTTAAATAAGGAAACAGAAAGCCCACCAAAGGAAAAGTTGACGTTAGTTCAGCTGCTTGTATCAGATCAATTTGTCTGTGAAAGTGGGAAGGATGAAGTTGGTGGTGGAGTTGATAGACGTTTATTTTTTTAAAATTACTTCTTATTGCAGGAAGCTTTCTAAAAATTATATACTTATTTGTTTATTTTTGGTTGCACTGGGTCTTCACTGCTGTACATGGGCTTTCTCTAGTGGCAACGAGTTGGGTGCTTATTTCGGTGGCATCTCTTATTGCAGAACACAGGTTTAGTTACCTCGCGGCATGTGGAACCTTTCCAAACTAGGGATCAAGCACGTGGCTCCTGCATTAGCAGGCAGATTCTTAACCACTGGACCAGCAGGGAAGCTTGATAAACATTTGTTGAAAGCTTACTAGAGTCACTCTAGTAAGTCATTTAATCTTCACGCAATCCTATGAGATAGGTAATATTTTGATCTCCATTTGACACATGGGGAGACTGAGGCCAAATGAAGCACCATGTCCAAGGTCACACAGCTAGTAACTGATACATTCTGGATTTTAATCCCAGTGATCTGATTCCAGAGGCCACTTCTTAACTATTAGCCTTCAATATTCAAAATGATCATTCCGTATGGTGCCTCATGAATGACAGAATCAGAGTATGGGGTAATATTCATATGTCCTCATAAACGTATACCTGACCAAAAGCCTAATCTCCCTTTCTTTCTTGGCTTCTCTATCTTACCCAATTTCACATACAGAAAATCTTTTATTTGTTTGATTTTCACAATGAACTTGTTTCCATACTTAGAAAATAAAGATACAGAATGCCCACATATATTTGAATTTCACACACACAAACAACAAACACTTCTTGAAGTATAAGTGTATCCCAAATATTGCCTGGTGCATTACATGAAAATTTATTATTTCTTGTTTATCTGGGATTCCAATTTTTCTGAGTATCCTTTATTTTATCCTTCAACCCTAAGTAAGCCAAGTTTCGAACTTGAATGTCAAATTGCTCTTTTATCTCTTGGAGATGCTTGAATAAAACCTGCCTTGCCTGAAGTTTGTCAGGTTAGGGATGAAATGCTGGTCAAGTTTTCCTTGGGACTGCCTTAGAGAGATCATACATGGTATTTCTGTCCACCACAGCTCAATTCCCTGAAGTCCTCTGAGCCATGCAGAGAGTTTGGGGAGGTGTGTCAAGAGCACAGGTTATTTTACTTTTATAATTGCACAGTTTTGGATACCCATCACTTAGATTAAAATAAAATCCCTAAATGTTGATTTAATGATGTGAGCCTCATGTTGCAAATGGTTCTATTTGCTGTGGTCTCTAAAATAAAGTAATCGACCCTGATGCCATTCAGCTTGGGACACATAACTCAAGACACAGTCAATTATTTTTTGGTGGACTTTAACACAGTGGGAGCCATTGTCCACATAATGACTGTGGGGTTTGCAGAGCCCACATCACTGCAAAGGGGACTCTTGAGAGCCTCACCTGTGATTAAAGGGCCAAGCCTCATTCATCTTTGGATCCATCACTTAACACTGTGCCTGGCACATTGACAAACACCTACTGAGCATCTACTCTGGGCTGGATGTGGGGGTCACAGGAGGCAATGACATAGGTCCTGCCCCTGTTCTAACTGAGTTAACAGTCTGGAGGAGGTGGTCAAAAGATAGGTGAAAGAATAGTTGGTACAGAGATCCAGGCCTTTGAGGACTGAAGGATTCCTTGGTTACTTTACATACAGATGAGGAAACTGAGGCTCCGGAATAGGGACCTTTGTAGAAGTCAGAAGACTGGGGCTTGAAACCAACTTTCCCTTTGAGCAAGTCCCTAAACTTCTCTTAGGCTTAGTGTGCTCATTGGTAAAATGGAGATAATATTACTGTCTAGGTGATAAGAAGGAAATGAGATAATGCTCTTTAGACGTCAAAGTGTTATGTGCTTGTAAAGTGTGATGATAAAATGCATAGAGCTGAGGTTGTATGGTCAAAATGAGAGACAGCTTAGTATGAGGGAGCCAGTTGGTTTTGTTCCATTCCGCATTTGCTCACTTGCTGACCCCACGATCTCTCCGGATAGGGCAGCCAATCGAAGCGAAAAGCAGTCGAGTCTTTGTGAATCCTATTCATGCATCAAGTGGGAGATCAACGACCTCTACGTGGATCCATACAAATGGCCGTGTTGTGTTCAGGAGGATCCTTTGGTGTTTTCTGGGTGCGCTCTTTGCTGTCCATGAGCCCTGGGTTTACATTCAGGATTTTCCATTTACTGATGTGTCATTGTTATTGTTTAGTTGCTAAGCCATGTCAGACTCTTTTGCAACTCTTTGGAGTTGCACACCAGGCCCCTCTGTCTGCGGGATTTCCAGGTAAGAACACTGGAGTGGGTTGCTATTTCCTTCTCCAGGGGATCTTCCGGACCCAGGGATTGAATCTGCCTATCCTGCATTGGCAGGCAAATTCTTTACCACTGAGCAATCTGGGAAGCCCTTACTGATAAATAAATATGATAAATTATTTAAATATGCATCAGTTTTCTCATCTGGAAAATGAAGACAATCATGGTAGCTACCTCAAAGGATTATTGTAAGGATTAATCAAGTTAGCACATGCAAAAATAACAAACATTCAATAAATTTCATTTATAATCAATATTCATTGCAATACCTGGGCATGAGGGTATTGACATGTTGTCTTTAGGCTATTAAGGCAATTACCCATCTAATACTTGTTCTTCCACGTCAATATAGAGAGGTTCATTTTAAGAAAGTAGCAAAAAGATATTCAAATTCCACTGTCTGTTTCTTAAATAATCTTCAGGTTAAGAGATGTTTTTATAATCATGTACTTTGATCAGAGACTTTTGAACAGCCCCCAAATCAAAATATCAGCAACGGAGAGTGGAGAGAAATGGAAAACTGATTTATTCATTCCTAGTCAATAAAGTAAGCATGCAGTAGCTGGATTGTAAATACCCCTGCAAAGTGAGATTTACAAGACATAATATTGGAAGACAGATTTATCCCAGTTGAAAGTGCATTGCCATTGAAGCAAGTTCAGTGGAATTTATAAGATGAGGCCCTTGAATGAGAAGAACTGAGACCTTGGGGAGTCAGACTCAGGAGGTCTGAGCTGGGCACAGGTTGGATTTGCATCTTCAAGAAATTCATTCAAAGCGTTTTCTGAAAATATTGCAGGGAGAGGAGAAAAACAACCCAAGCCAGGGGCATCAGCTTTGTTTAAAACTTCCTTTTACTCAGGACCGTTGGGTTTATAAATCAAAATTATGTGTCCAGTGAGGAAATGAGAAGTAAAACTGTTTCCAAAAGAAAAAAGAAAAGAAAGCAAGTGATTCATTTTGGCCTAAATAATTGAAAATGCAGATAGTTCAAGTGTTCCTGGCTGCTCGGTCATGAGTTTATTTGTCCTTTTTGCTGTTGTGTAGCAGACTCCACAACGGAGGCTTGGAAGATGAGTCTCAGTAAATTTTAAACTGTTTGGTGAAGTCAGTTGGAGCCCAATCCTTAGAAATTTGCTGAATTTTCACTTCTTCTTCACATGGGGCAGAACTCTAATGAAGCAATGTGATTATGTTTGTCAGACAAAAAGAAAAAAGAAATAAAGAGGATGTAAAGAAAGGAGGGAGGAAAGAAGAAAATAGGGACAAAAGGTAGTTTGTTCAGACATACAAGGTCAGATTTCTGTCTTACACTCAGATGTGGGACAGTTGGTTCACCTTGAAATCTGAGTCATTTCTGTGTTCAGGATACTAAGCAACTGACCCTCAAATCAGAAGTAGAACATGAGCTTTTTTACGACTCTGAACTATCATAGCCCTGAATGATGCCACCAATCAGAATAAGTCTTACACATTTTCTTAGTGTCTAAGAAGAACATTAGTTAAGAGGGAACACCAGGGACGTGGATTTCATAATTACTCAGGATTTTCCTTCTAGGAAGCCCAAGAACACTTAAAAATATCTATCCTTATTATAAAAACCAATGTGTGCTAAGTCATTTCAGTCATGTCCAACTCTCTGTGACCCAAGGGATGTAGCCTGCCAGGCTCGTCTGTTCATGGGATTCTCCAGGCAAGAATACTGGAGTTGGGCTGCCATGCCATTCTCCAGGGGATCTTCCTGACACAGGGTTCAAACTCATGTCTCTTACGTCTCCTGCATTGGCAGAAAGGTTCTTTACCTCTAGCACCACCTGGGAAGCCCATAAAAACCAGTAGAAATAATTATATGACCCAAGAAAGGGTAGCACACTGGGAGAAGAATGCAAAGGAGGTAGATCTCTCTTCTAGCTGGGGGAATTTAGGAAGGCTACTTGGTAGGAGCGACTTTGAGCTGAGCCCTGGGATATCGTATAGAATTAACTGTAGTTGATCAGGAGAAGAGCCGAAGGGCCAAAGGGCTAAAGGGCTGAAGAGGGATACAGAAGAGTGAATTGGGATAACAAACAGTGGTTATTCAAGGGTATGTATGCGTGCATGTGTGCTCAATCACTTCAGTCTTGTCCGTCTCTTTCTGACCTTACGGACTGTAGCCCACCAGGCTCTTCTGTCCATGGGATTCTCCAGGCAAGAGTACTGGAGCGAGTTGCCATTTCCTTCTCCAGGGGATCTTCCCAACCCAGGGACGGAACCTGTGTCTCCTGTGACTTCTGCACTGCAGACAGATTTTTACCTGCTGAGCCACTGGGGAGGCCCCAGACAAGAGTATAGTTCTGATTATTTGCCTGTTTCTAATATGAGTGGAAATTAAAAGTCCCTTGACCCTATCTGCTTATACTTGTCATATTACTAATGGAGAGTAGAACATTTCTGTTTTGCCCCAAAGATGTAATTGTTTTAAAATTTACAAATAATAAACCAATAGGATGGAAAGATAATAAAGAGATTGTGTAATACGATCCACTTTTTTATAGATAATGTAACTGAGTCACAGAGAGATGAAGTGGCTGCTTGAAAGATCACAGTGAAGGGCTGGACTGGCATCCAGTTCCACATTCAAGACTTTCCCCAGTACACTACCTTCCAATGGAAGCGAGAAGTCACTCAATAAATAAGTGGAAGGAGTCTTCTGTATGCTTATGACCCAAATAAGGAAACTAAAAGCAGCTGCAAGCCCAGTACCTGGTCGTGCCACTTCAGGACTCAGCCAAAATTGAAAAGGGGATTAAAACATTCAGGCTTTGACATATGCAGTTCATTGTTGCCAAAAAAGTCTTACTCAATAGTGAATGAAAGAGAAATGAACTTGATAAAAGTAGAAAAACATGTGCTTTTTTATTTTCAAATTTTAATACCTGGGAGTCACTCAGAGAACAGGATGGTGATAACGTTGTGTTAATTGATATAGGTTTGTTCTTGGTTAACTGGTCTCCATCAGTTTACAGAAACTTCCTTTCCATTCTACCAAGAGGCCGGGAGACCCAGTCTTGTTTAAGAATTGATTTCTGGTAGGATAAATTCAAGTTTGCACCTACCTTCTAGGAAAGGAGGACACCTTAAACTGTGAGTGCCCTGGGGTCAAGTTATGGATTACTGATCTCTGTATCCCCAACAAATAAAGTGTCTCACAACAATAAAGTGCAGCCATCAGTTACAGTTCTTAAATGGATAGGTATATTCGGAGACAATTTTATTTGAAGCCCTCTCTTTCACAACTTGCCTTATTAAAATGACGGCAACCAAATCCCAACCAGAGTGTTGCTATGGTATGTGATGTGATTTCCTGAAACAGGCCTTGTGGTGGATGAGTCCCCCAGCTGGGTTTAGGGCCCCACTGCAATATAGATTAGATAGCATTCCTTTTTTTTAGAACCGGTTTATCAAGTACAACTTCCCTTTTCCTAGTCAGGGACTAAACAAGTCAGAGCTTTGGCCTTCTAATTTATCAGCCAGTAAATTATAACTGTAAAGGTCTGATGTAGGCCAGGGATTTTCCACACAGAGTGAGGGGGATCCTGGGGGGCCAGGCATAGCAGATTAGATATGTGACTCATGGCTGGGGTAGCGTTACATGTGAAAGTGAAAAGGTCAAGCAGGGAAAAGCTATTTTCCATAAAAATAAATTAAAAATTGAAAATCTCTCCTTCATGACACTGGAATTTTGAACTCAGCTATACAATTATTAATCAGAAGACTTATTAATTTAAGTAAGACGTGAAGGTTAGCTAACAAAATGGGAAATCAGGAAGGTTTAAAAAGCACAATTAAAAAAATGAAACAGAGCACCTAAAGGGACCTAATTTTCATGCAACTTACAGATTTTTGTACAAGGACGTGCAGTTTCTTTTCATAGTTTAATATTTTCTACCATTTCTGTGAGCAGAAAACAATAATTATTGTGTTTCTAGCTGTGTTCCCATTCTGAACCTGAAACATTTGTGGAATTATGATGAATTACATCATGGTTAAGTACATTAAATAAGCATCCAACTTGACTCCCAGGTGTGAATTAGAAGTGTTAATTTTAGACAAATTTGAAAATGCTATAGTTTTGCAGGAAAACATTGCATGAGAAGCTATAATTAAAGAATTTTTATTTTAAAATTATAGAGGTGACAGGATGGTCTTTGAAGCCCCCTTCTAATTTAGCAAATCTAATAATTTTAAATAGTCTCGGAAATACAAACATGAACAGAAGGACAGTTCATACATTTCCTATGGCTTTTTGCTCTTGCCACTGACATTCTGGATCCACATTCTTGTTGCTTTGCTCCCTCCAACTTGACAGCAGCCCCCTCATGGCAAGTTCCAAGCCTTCTAACATGTAGGATAAGGTTTTGCACACAGTGGGCAGAAATGATTAATGGAGCAAAGATGATGGAGTCTCCGATTTGGACTGGAAGAAATGCCAAATAGGCTGACCCTTACCTATGAGGTCTGTAATGCTTCTCTCACAGGTCTTGAATTTGACTTCTGACCTCAGGAGAGAATGAAACGCAGATGTCCAGGTGATGCAAAATGAAAAGATGAAAGGATAGAAGAGCTACATGTCGTTCTCAGCTTGGAACTTACAAAAGGAGGCTCTGGGCCTTTGGGGGGGAACAGGGATTGAAATCATTTTCTATTTACTTGATAAACCTCAAGTAGATTCTGAAGAGGTCCCTTCAGATGCTGGGAGACAGGATGTAAGCAATGGCCATGACAATGGGAAGAGTCCAGTGATTCACTGGAGTGTAGGCTTTAGTCTCATTTCTTTCCCTTGCCTTAGGGAAAGAGATGATGGAGCCTTCCGGGCCAATTTTACAGTGATCTCTTGATTTGAATCCTAGAATGTTAGTACTGGAAGGCCATGGAGTTGAGGAAACTGAGACCAGAGAGGAGTTACCCCAAGTTGGAAAAAGAACTCTGTGTATATTCTGATCTCTTCAATCCAGTGTTCTTTTTGCCACATTGCTTCAAAGATACTCTGGTCATCCTTAATCTTTATGCTATTTGCACTCAATCTAAGAATCCCTGTTTTTTCCTCTCCTAAAACCGCAGACTGACCACTCACTGAATTTTCTAATTGTTTTGTTTTGCCTTGCTCTAGCTCTTCTGGGAGATAAGCTCATTTAACTTATCTGCAATTTAGATCACGGACAACCATCTCTCTTAGATTAGACATGTCTCATCAGAGGTCACTCCACTCTACATTTTCTTCCAATGAAAATAAGTGCTCTGAAAGGTTACCCAGCCCTAGTGGGAAAGAGGAACACAGGGGACTCCTATGACTATGATATATGATGATATTTCTGAAGAAAGTCAAAACCATTTGGAGACCAGGTTTTGATGAATTGCAGGAAATGGCAGGTTTGCAACCATTCCAGAATTCCCCAGGACTGATTGTCATTGGCAATGATAAGAATTTTAACTAGCATGTTATAGAACCAAGACCAAGGCTAGCACTCTGGCAGAATGGTTCTGTTTGGATCTCCTGCTATAGCATCTGGCCCTAGGAGAGGTGCTTACAATTATTTCTGCCTTACTTGAAACTCACTGCTACTTGTCTGCTCAGGTCAAGAATTAGCAGAAAGGAAAAAAAGCCTACTGCAGATACTTTGCTATGAAGACAGAAAATAATCATGCCGCCCCTCATCCCTGCTCTAGGGGGACACTTTCTCCTAAGAAACAAATCCACGTGGTAGAATCATTAACTTGGGTGCAAGGCTGCCTGGGAAGGGACCAACATTTCTTCTCCATCAGTGGGCCTCTACCCACCAATAGCTGTGGCTGGATCAAGATACAACACCAACATAAATGGACATTCTGAGAGTTTTAATCTTTTGGTGGGAAACCAACAAACAACAAGATGATATTTACAAAAGAACAAGAACACACTGAACTTATTGATGATGTCTTCCCAGTATAGATAATGATAACTTGGTTTCATAAGAACAGCGGAGGGTCAAAGTGCTCACGTGTGCTCAGTCGTGTCTGACTCTTAAAGACCCCATGCACTGTACCCTCCAGGCTCCTCTGTCCATGGAATCTTCCAGGCAAGAATACCGGAGTAGGTTGCCATTTCCTCCTCCAGGGGATCTCCTCCACTCAGGCATCGAACCTGAATCTCCTGTGTCTCCTGTATTGGCAGGCGGATTCTTTACCACCTGGGAAGCCCCGTTGGTGGTCAAGCTGTAAGTAAAAGGAACAACAGAAACAAAAGCTGGGGAGAAGCCTGACACCCAGAGTTCTCTCCTTCAGACCCTTTGATTAGCCCAAGCCCTGAAACTCTCATTATATCATTTTGAGGGTGTTGGCGATCTCTGCCATCTCCTCTATCAATTCTCCTCCGTCCGCCTCTCTATAAGCATATTCTGGAGTACATAGTACATACACCATGGACGTTGAAACTGATTCCTTTTTTTTTTCAGGTGGTGAACCCAAAGATGGGATTTTGGAGGACAAAATGAGGTCTTCCCCTTTCAACACAGTTATTAAATTATTTAAAGCATGAGATATTTTTATAAAAGCCTGTAGTGTTTTAATAAGGCCAGCTATTTAGGAAGTGGTGACAATGTGCAGTCTGCAGAAAGGGGAAGCCTCAGAGGTGCTGTGGTAATAATGCAGTTACTTAAAGAACATTTAAACTACAAATATCTCTGTGGTTTCTTATTTGGTTCCACACTACAGTCACTCTGAGAAATTTCTCAAACCTTGGCTAATCATTTTAAAATGTAAGGCTTAGCAAATGACTATACTTCCCCAAATGCTTTGGGGCCTTTCAACCCCACCCCCTGTTTTGAATTTGATAAAAGTAAGGAATCTGATGCAAGTAGAGCTACTGAGGAAAAGAGAGAGAATTTTAAAACAGACAAATGGGGGGGAAAGAGCCGTGACTCTGAAGTTGAAGTGAAGTTCCTACTGGTGATACAGAAAAGAACTAAACTTCAATGAAAAAAAAAAAATAAAGGAGGCACTTCTTTTGAAAGTCAAACATTTGATCCATTGAAATAAAATTGACCTAGTCAGTGTTATAGACAGCTATATCTTTGTCACCTCATTTTATCTTCACATTAACCCTCTATGCTTTGTGTGACTGGAGAGATAGGACTCAGAGGGACCAGAGTCCTAGCGGTCCACTGTGTGCTGAGTTGTGTTAAAAGAAGCAGCTGGAAGTGTGTGTGTGCGCTTCATGTGTGCACTTGTGTGCTTTAATCTGGTCCACATTCACCCTTCTCATTCCAAATCAGGTGAAAGCGTACAAATGCACACTTGCAAGCACACACACACACTTCTCTGGTGACTCAAACAGTAAAAAATCTGTCTCCAGTGCAGGAGACCTGGATTTGATTTGTGGGTAAGGAAGATTCCCTGGAGAAGGGAATGATAACCCACTCCAGTGTTCTTGCCTGGAGAATTCCATGGGCAGAGGAGCCCGGTGGTCCATGGAGTCTCAAAGAGTCGAGCATGACTGAGCAACTAACACACTTTCACCCTTCTCAGTATTTCTTTATTTGGCTGATCACTGCCTTAAAGTGGAAAGTTCTACACAACCTGATGGGCGGTGGTGTAGTGAGAACATATGGATTTGGCTTTCTCAGGGACTAGAATTATGTCCATGGGCCAAGAGAGACATTGATGTGCACTATAAGAGCGAGGAAACTACAACTTTCTGAGTTCACATTTGACCTGCAGAAGAGGAGCGACCCATGATGTGCCTGCTCTCAGCCAAGGTCAGCAAGAGGTTGCTATTTAGCTGTTTCATGGGGGTTAATCTTGTTTAACGAACTGGATCATGAGTTTCTGGATGGTAGTGGCCATGCCTTACACTTTAAAAATTGATGACACTTTAAAAACATCTTTTCTGTGCCTGTCTCAGTATAGAAAAAGCACTTAAGATATACTTGATGAATTAATGAAAGACAGCTTTGGATTGGAGGCACTCTAACTGGTATATTCTTATAAACTCACTTTCCAAAGGATTCAAACTTGGGTGTACTCACTATGCCCTCAGGCTTTCTTCCCAGAATACTGCCTTCTCAGATGTACTTCAGGGTAAATCTACCACCTACTATAGGAGATTTATGCTCCTGTGTTTAGTGCAGTGGCCAGTGGCTAGTAGATCCAACTATCAAAATCAGAATCTTTATGTCAGGGTCCAGAACCCTGACCTGGATGGTCTATGGCACTGCTTATATTGATGTGTTGGTATGTGCAAAGTTAATACATTTCTATATATCTCATTTTAGTAATTACAATAATTACAAAAATAATTACAGCTGAAATTTTAAGTACCTACTATGCACAATGGTCCAAACCTGCATTTTATAATATCACTTTTTCTTACCATACCCTTTAGGCTGCTGCTGCTGTTAAGTCACTTCAGTCGTGTCCGACTCTGTGTAACCCCATAGACGGCAGCCCACCAGGCTCCCCCGTCCCTGGGATTCTCCAGGCAAGAACACTGGAGTGGGTTGCCATTTCCTTCTCCAGTGCACGAAACTGAAAAGTGAAAGGGAAGTCGCTCAGTCGTGTCCGACTCTTAGCGACTCCATGGACTGCAGCTCACAAGGCTACTCCGTCCATGGGGTTTTCCAGGCAAGAATACTGGAGTGGGGTGCTATCGCCTTCTCCCCCTTTAGGCTAGGTATGGATATTCCTATTTTACAGGAAGAGATTGAGTGTCAGAAAGACTAAGAAAGTAATCAAATAGTTCATAGCTGGAAAGTAGTAGAATCAAGATTTGAAATCAGTTCTCCATGGCTCCAAAGGCTGTGTCCTTGCCATCAAACTCACTGCTATCCTAAAAGCAAGCAACGAAAAATAAAACATTCAGTTGATCAACATTCAGTATGTGTGTGTGTGCATGTGTGTGTGTGCCCTCAGTCATGTCTGATTCCTTGTGACCCGTGGACATTCAGTGTACATATATTACTTAAAGAGGTTGAGGTTTTTAAAGAACTATTCTGGATGCTCTTATACTCAATTACTACATTTCCTCTTATTGACTTCAGGCTTTCAGTTTTATAAACAACTATGTCTTTGGCAAGTCATTTATATCCACAGTAGCCCTATGTAGTATATAAGGCTTAAGTAATTTAGATTCCAGACACAGATGGTAAAAATAAGGTCATAGAAAGGTATACTTGCCCAAGTTCATTCCGCTGAAGAGTGGCAGACCTAGTAACCTCTTTCAGGTCTTTTCACTCTCCATTATTTCATGAACAACTCCCTGTGTAACACATTTGGCCCATGTGCCTAAAAACTGAAATGAGCCCACGGTGAGCTATCAGTCGCCATCATATAAAAAAATCAGTGGAGAAGTCATTGAGGCGTCCCAGGCCCCTACTTCTGTTTATGACTTTAATGTGACTCTCAGAGTATTCCCTTCTCTGGGAGACAATTCATAGTATCGTTCCACATGGATATGGAGACCATATAGTTTGGGGGTTTGCAGTTAAATACACTCAGCACTTCTCCACGTTTTGCCTTTAGATTCCTATGTTGGAATGACATCTTTGAGGCAGCAAGGCAGCGGGAGGCTTCTATACAACTTGGAATAGAAGCAGGCTCCCTGACTGTTTTCACAATTGGGTCTTTGCTGATGATCTGCATACCCAGCTGCCAGGGCTAATGAGCGGTGCCCTCCCCTCCCGTGTTTCCACTGCAACTTTAAATGGAATCTGGAGAGGCTGCCTGGACTATTGACTTCTGGTTAACAGTGGGTGGCAGGAACTCAGAAGTTTAATCTCAGACCTGCTACTAATTTCCTGGATGGCTTTTGGTCCATCCATTAATCTCTCTCTATCACCGTTCCCTTCTCTGGAGGAGATAGCAAGAATAATGGGATGTTTTATGCATTAACACATTTATGATCCTAATGTGCTCTGTAAAAGCATGGTTTTCTGGAAATGCTCCATGGTAGCAGGTAAATCAAAAGGAAACCAGTTTCTTTTTCTCTAATATGACATGTTGACAGGATCTATCTTTTTGTGACTTACATATTTAGAAACTAGAACTGAGATGGATTGAAGAGCTGAGTGGTTTACTGTATGAAAAGTACTGTCTCACCAAATGCTCCATCCTGAGTTATCTAATAATAATCACAAAGGTACCTTAAAGTGAGGATGAGTACATGAGGGGATTTTCTGGTACCAGGGCTAATAAAATCAAAACCTCATACTTTCTCAAGAGGAACATTTTCATTATTCACTGGGAATGTGAAGCTGGGACTGGTCTCGTTAGGACTTTGGCTGGAAGCACTTAATTTTTTTTTTATATAACAGAACACTTCGGTTATGAATTTCACAAATATTTTACTGCATCAGCTTGACTTATACGAGACCAGGGAGGACAAAATAAACTTCCAAGATGTCATTCTGGATGAACTGCATTGCACATTCTCTGAGAAATGTCCTTGCCTATTTTGTCTCTATAAATTCTTCAGCCTCCTAGGAAGATATGTGAAAGCTCTAAGGAGAACTCAAATCATGTATGCAATGAACTTGTGCAAGATAGAATTAAAATGTGGTTCAGTTATAAAATTGCAGTCGAGTCCAGTCTTATTTTCAAAAAGTAATTCTATCACTTAAATACATGGGCGGCTTGTTTTTACTCTTTGGCGTTTTCTTTACTGAGGGACTATTGTTTTTGACATTAGAACTGGAGAAACAAACCAAATCACCAAAATTAGTTCATTTTTAAAGATACCAGAAAACTCTACAGGTTTTTTTCTTGTGAGGTAAAATTATAGTGTCTGCCTTTTTAGTGTGCAGTTATATGAGACAATATAATCTAAGATAAATCTGAAGAAAGCCTTAAGGAGATAAGTTGCCCTAAAACAGGCCATTTTGCAAAGTGTTCACATTGTTCTTTCTCATATTGGAAAATAATCTTGAGGGTCTCTACCAATAAAACTAGATATTACATGAGGGGTGATACACAATGTGAGACATACAGTAAACAAAAGAGCCTTTTGGAAGTTTCAGTTCAGTTCTGTTCAGTCGCTCAGTCGTGTCCGACTCTTTGCGACCCCATGAATTGCAGCATGCCAGGCCTCCCTGTTCATCACATCTCTCGGAGTTCACTCAGACTCGCGTCCATCGAGTCGGTGATGCCATCCAGCCATCTCATCCTCGGTTGTCCCCTTCTCCTCCTGCACCCAATCCCTCCCAGCATCAAAGTCTTTTCCAGTGAGTCAACTCTTCGCATGAGGTGGCCAAAGTACTGGAGTTTCAGCTTCAGCATCATTCTTTCCAAAGAAATCCCAGGGTTGATCTCNGTTTTCCCAATATTTTTATCTATAAATCATTATTCACTGGATTATACTGGATTATAACTACACTTATAATTAGTGTAGTCAAGTGTCTCAGGTATGATACTAACGTGAACTTATGCACAATAGACTATAAAACTTTCTGAGGAGACTCGGAATATGGCAGGAAACATACAGCTTAGATTCATTTAAATAGATTTCCCATGCAACTTCCTAATTAACACTGCCCTCTTGTAAACTATTTCTGGTAATTGTGTTCCAAATTACTCAGCTCTTGTCAAAAATAATTAAAAATTTTAGATAAAGTTTTTATTTAAAAATCACCATAAAATCTTTGAAGTGCTAAAGAATAATTCCAGTGTATGAAAAAGCCAATATTCAGAAAGGTAGATAGAAATTGAGACCCTCAGCTGCTTATACCCTTGAAATAATAGTCCATTCAACACACTTGTATTTTGAGTCAATGACTCAGTGGAGTAAGAGGGATAGAAGTAAAGCCCCAAGACATGCTGAAGATTAAGAGTTTTATGGGATACCTTACTTAATTAAGTGAAAACACAAAGAATTTTGTACTTAGGGCTGAACCAGAACTAAATCCATTCTCCTCCCCTTAACATTAAGGAGAGTAGAAAAGACTGTATCAGCGTTGAGCAGCACAGGAGAAGAAAAGGAAAGGAGGAAGGGGGAAAAAACCCTATCCATTACGTGGCTATTGACTGGTACAGAACTGTATCCTGGACATACATAACCTATGTGAACCTAGAGTCTCAAGCCTTAATTTAAGATAGTTTCTGTCTAGAGATGTCCCAGATATCTGCCAGCAGTAAAGCCTGTATGGCAAACTACTTATCCTAGGTTGCAGATTATTTTTCCAAGGGCAATGCTCAGAATGCATGCAAAGATAACTAGGTACCTAAGAAAACAAAAAAGTGCGTAAGAACCAGCAGAAGCAACAGGCAGCAGCAGACATTGGGCAGTACAAGCATCAGATTGTGGAATTACCTGGACTAGGTTATAAAACATGCTTACAAAGTTTAAATACTCATGCTTTCAAAGTTTAAGTGTTAAAAAGCTTGAAATATCTATAGGAAATAGGAAACCCTAAAAGGTAACAGTAAAGAGATTTAAGGTTTCAGGATCTTATAATGTAACTGAAACCTGAAAAAAAGTAGAAACTACATTACTTCTTATTCTCAGAGCTTCTTTCTCAATTTTGATCAGCAATGCAATTCTCAATATGGTCACTGTCTTTGTAAACCTCAAGCAATCAGCTGATGGAGTAATAATTCCTTTATCCTGTCTGTTAGATAGTAACTCAGCAACTCAATGAAAATAATTGTCATCCTTTTTCAGACAACACAAACCTCTAAAAATCCCAGAACAAACCTACCTCAGTTTATTGCTTTCCAGCATATAGTAAGTAGTTATATAAATGATAGAGCTATATTGTTTTACGTTTCACCCCAACCCCAAAGGCTATTGTTTTCTCTTGCATGGATGAGACTGGCTTATAAGACTGTCGCTTTTACAAATCTCACTTGAAATTGCAAAGAAAGATTAAGGTTAAGTTCTGTACTTCTGTCATTGAACAGTTCATCTTTTGAGAATTGACTGTCACTAGATATTTTTTGGACATCTATCTCAGAGTCTGTGTTTTGAGTATGTATATGCATGTATATGTATGAGTATATATGTATATCTGTGGCACATGTGGTGGTGTGTATATGTAGTTATATATAGAAGTAGCACTTGATTGTGTATCAATATGTATATAATGGTATGTGTGTGTGTATGTGTAAATGTGTGTTATATGGTCTGTGTATGCTGGCACTTGTTATATTTCCTAAATGAGACTCAGTGCTTTGGGGTCATAAATCAGGACTTCCTTCTTTTTTGTAGTTTTAGACTTACTGCTGACAGCCACTTGTAGCCAAATTTCCCCCAACACCCACACAGTGAAAGAACAGAGATCTGGACAGTTCAGGCTTATCAGAAATATGCTCTAACTTATTGAAAAAATTTCTTGAAATGGGCATGAGCCAAAGGCTGGGGCTGTTAAAATTGATGTCTACATGGTCCATTGATATGATCTGATCCCAGAAATGACTGTGACAAGAATAATACAGACAACTCAAGAACTAGCGTAATGAGTCATACCGTGTGTGTACCTGTGTGGTATGTGTCTGTGGTGGTGTGTGTATATGCATATTTTTTGCATACACATACTATGGTGTGTTAGTGTGTGTGGTGTTGTGTGTATGATGCTATATGCTGAGTGGTGATGGTATGTGTGTGTGTGGGGATTGTGGCATGTATGTATGCTATATGGTGTGTGGTGGTGGTGGTGGTGGTTGTGGGGTGTGTGTGTGTGTGTGTGTGTGTGTATGTGAGTGATATGGTACAAATATTACCTGCAATCTTTGGGTTGCACTAAGAAATAATGTCTTGAGGGTTCCTGATGTGCAAAATCCTTCAAAGTTCATTATTTCCTTCACTTTTAAACTGATTTCTGTCAACATAACAAATAATGCTGAGATTGCTTTCTTACATCATAAAGTCATTAGTGAGAAAAACAAACTTGTAAGTAAAACAGAAAGGACTGGGACAACAGTGAGTGACTCATAGTAGCTAGAATTTTAAAAAATTGAATTTATTTAAAAAATACAGTATGATGCCTTTCAACAAAGGGTGTAAAGGGGCACTTTACTAAAGGGTATTTTTGTATCTCCTCAGTAGTGCTCTAAAGCTGGGATTTAGCAAGTTTCTGGCACATAGTGTCAGCTCAATAAATATTTCTTGATTAAATGAATGAGGACATCATAGCAAAGCAATAAAGAGCAGGACTGTGGCTGAGACTCCTTGGTCCTAATACATGGGGCCCAAGTTCAATTCCTGGTCAGGTAGCTAGATCCCACCTGCCACAACTAAAAATCCCATGTACCACAGTGAAAATTCTATGTGCCGCAACTATGACCCAGTGCAGCCAAATAAATAAATAAAAAATAAAATAAATATTTTTTTAAAAGAGCATGGAGCAAATCTCAGACAAAGTTACTAAAGCTCCCTGTCCCTCAGGGTTCTTATCTGCAAAACTGGAATAAGAATAACATTTACCTGATGCTGTCATGAGGGTTAGGAGTTAGCACAGTGAAAATTCTTACTATGGTATCTGGCACATAGAAAGTACATTGTAATTGTAGCTATTGTTATGGTCATGGTGATTGCTCACATTCTGTATAAATAGGAGACTAAAGCATCATGGATATTTTGATTTTCAGATCACACATCCAATCATGTCTTTGAGAAATGATCAGATTGACTTCGATGTTATCATTGGGGTGGAATCTCTGCAGTTGGGAAAAGCATGGACGTTGTGTCCACCAGTTTGTATCAAATCCTGGAGTCTAAGGAGAATTTCCTGGAAAGCTCTCTTCAGGTTGTCTTCCCAATTTCTCCACTAACCCACTGTGTGATGGGCTTCCCTAGTATCTGGGAAGAAAACAGCTTTCATCTGCCTGGAAGGAGTAGGTGTGCCCTGAACAAATCAAGCTTGTGGCCGTCAGGTCCTCGGAGGTAAGGATGATGCTTCCTCTCTGCCTAGCTGAGTCTAGCAGGCACGGAGCAAGCCTGGTCCTCGCAAGGGTAACACTCGGGCTCTGGGGTGGGGGCAGTGCAGCTCCGGGCAGAGGAACTCCGTGCTTCCCTCGCATCGCGTTGGCCTCTGGCGGCCCCAGGCAGCTGACAGACGGCTCAATCATTTCCTCAGGGCCAGTGGGCTGCTGCGCCAGCTGGCTTTGACATTAGCGGGCAGGTCCTGACTGACAGGGGACTTGTCCTTGGAGGAGCCCTGGAGGCCCATGAGCGTCTATTCCAACGCCTCCTTTAGTCTGTTGATTTACTGTCCCCGTTGGCCAGTGGTTGATCCATTTTCCCTCTTTGTTGGCTCACAGGGCACCCCAGAAACCAGCCTCTGGTAATATATTTGGTTCTTGATTTCCTCACGAGCTGAGGAAGAAAAACAACCTAGGCAGTGCACCTGTTAGATTTTAACGTGCCTTCGGCCAGGACGGTACGGAGAGACGGAGCCTGCGGGTCCCAGGCCCGTGTGCGGCTCACGTTACTCTATCAGGATCCAAGTAGCAGCAGACTGAGGGCCCTCTGAAATATATTTGCTGTTTTATTTATGGCTCCGTCGGGGCCCTGCCGCCTCTAAGTCTGGTTTTGGCCGAGGCACTGCTGCGGAGTATGATTCCAAATGGCAAACATCAGCGAGACAGCGATGGCCTGGAAGCAGCCAGTGGGTGCTGCGGGTGGGTGGGGGGCTTTGCTTGCCACCACTGCTGAGGCTTTCAGACCAAAGCCTTTCCCACATTACCTAGTTTTGCACAGATACAAAAGGTGGGTCATGGGCGCTTGCCTGATGCTTAAGAGACGGTCAGTGAATCTGGAGGGGTCTTCTGCCTCTCTTAACCACTTTATAATCAGACTTTCATGCAGGGTGGTGGGGCTGCCTGGAATGGATCTGCTCATGGGGTGTATTTCTTTTCTTCTCTAGACTGTGCTGTTGAAGGATTGAGGAATATTCATATGTGGCACACGAAGCAAATTGATATCTTGTACCTGCTGCTATATTTAAAATGGATAACCAACAAGGACCTACTGTATAGCACAGGGTACTCTGCTCAATGTTATGTGGCAGCCTGGGTGGGAGGGGAGTTTGGGGGAGAATGGATACGCATATGTATGGCTGAATCTCTTTGCTGTACACCTGAAACTATCACAGCATTGCTAATTGGATATACTCCTGTACAAAATAAAAGTTTGAAAAGGAAAAGCAAACTGACATCTGACTTTCCTGGTTCAGGTGTGGATTTTTAGGATTCCAAAATCTTTTTCTCTTACTACAGGGAGCTGTCGTAAACATGGACAATTTTCAGCTATAAGTGGGAAGCAGGTGAATGAAAGGTGGTGTAGCACGTGATTTCTGGGTTGAACACTGACACCAGTAGTTCTCAAAGTGTGGTCCCCAGACCAACAGCATCAGTATCACCTGGAAACATGTTAGAAATTCAAATTCGTGCCCCCTACCCCAGATCTACTGAAACAGAACTCTGGAGGTAGGGTCTGGTGGTCTGTTTTGTCAAGTCCTCCTTGGGATTCCCCCACACACTCAAGCTGAAGGACCCTTGCTCCACATCACCAATGTTTTCTTAATCATCTGTTGATTTTGATGGAAAAGGAGAACCTTAGTCAGAGAGGAAAAACTGTCATCCTGGGGCTAGATGGGGACTTTCAACCCAGGGATGACAACTGTGACCAGGACGTTAAAGAGGATTAAAATAACAGAAGCACAGACTTTGCAAAATTACTCTTTGATGCAGGCAAACCAAAGGTGTTACTTTCTCCATTTATAAAATATAACAACAGCTACACATCTATCTTCTCCACACTTTTAGGGAATTCTACAAGACTCACCTTTGAGATCTATCCTGTTGGTGATGTTCCTCAAATGAAACAATAAGGTTCAGTGAAAGTCGGATAGTAAAGCATTCTTGAGGCTGGTCCCACAGCAAGGATATAGACGGCAAAGTGGGAGAGGGTGCTTTAAATCAAAGGAGCCATGCCGTCATAACCACTCCAAGTTACCTTCTAAGCTGTTGCAGTGTTTACATACCAATGTAAAGTTGGTTGTAGCAGCTTCTCAAAACAAAATAAAGCCACCTTAATTACTGACAAGTCTTTCAACAGTGGCAGATGTTGTGGAAGTGGGCATTAAGAAATTTGAACAGGATACCTTATTACATACAGAAGTTCTCAGCCCCCGGGAGTCTGCTTTGTAACTTGGGATTACTTTACTCACTGTGTCTTTAATGGGGAGTTGGGACAATAGGATCTATGAGCTTCTTTGACAGTAGGTAACTATCTGCTTCATTCTAGAGTTTCTCAGCCAGTTCATTGCAGAAAAATGATCTTATGGTGTGAGAGATAAGTCTCTCTACTCAGCAGAAAATGCAAAATTGCCTCTTTTTTTGCAGAACATTAAATTTAGGTCCTGCTGGTTTCAATAAATATATATGAGAAATAGATTCACAAGTAGTCCTGGATACCAATGTCATCTTAATGATAGTTTTTTAAAAGCATGGTCATTATAGAACACAGTAAGTCATTATAGAGCACATATCAACAAGTTCCATTCCAAGAGTGTGTTCTTAAGGCCAATTTGTTATGTCCAACAAAGTTAGCCAACTAACGCAATTGACTCTATAGCACTATGAAAGTTGCTCAGTTGTGTGTAGCTCACCAGGATCCCCTTTCCACGGAATTCTCCAGGCAAGAATACTGCAGTGGGTTGCCATTCCCTTCTCCAGAGGATCTTCCCAACCCAGGGGTTGAAGCTGGGTCTTGTGCATTGCAAGCAGATTCTTTACCGTCTAAGCCACTAGGGAAGCCCTGTTGTACTATGATAGGTTAATAATACTTTTCACACAAATAATACATAAAAAACAAACACNAAAAAAAAAAAACAAAAAACCCACAACAGCCCAGGAAGGCTCTTGGCATCAGAAAAAAGGGCAAATAGTTATTTGAAAAGTAGTTCATGGTGGTAAAGGCAGCCATGAGTTGAGTGGCTTCTTGGAATATCCATTGGATAAGGTCCAGCCAAATGGCCAGTGGCTGGAGGCAGATGGGTGCCGAAGCCAGATCAGAGAATCTCATGAGAGCCTATTGTTGAATGTTTAGGAGTTCTGTGAGCTGGTTGTTACATAAAGCCATTATTAAAACTTAAATTATAAAAGCTTATGCTGGAATAAATTACATGTAAAGCAAACTAATAAATACTCAAAACTCTACTTCCTAATTATTTTACCACATTTCACTATTATGTAAACCCTGGAGATTATGTATGTCTCTTGTAACTTTATGGTGGAAATACTGCATGATGGGTTACTACTGTGTATTTCTTTTCTTCTCCACATTCAATGATGTCATGATGGAAACTTGAGTATTTACAATGCAGAAATAAATAATGCAAATAAGGGTTTGATTCATTGTTTTCTTGACAGTCTTGTCTTTAGGAAAGTGATGGATAAAATGTTAATAATTCATATTAATATGTTTCTATTAAAATGTGTACAGTGTTTTTAGCTTTTACACTATGAATAGAAAAAACCTGTTGCAATAACAATTCCAGGGTTTGAAAACTATTCCAGTTCAGCAAAGTCACCCAAGTAATTGACAAACGAGTGAAGTTCTAAGTCTTAATTGGTTCACTTTTTGTGATCCTTAATCACTTGTTAATAATGTAAAGCAAAATATCAACCAACATTCATGTGAAAAGTACACTGGTTGGTTAATTGAAGCCATAGGTTGGCTATGAAAAAAAGAAAGTTTAGCAAAAATTGATGAAGACATTCTGTGAAATTCATTTGGCTATATGGAAATTACAGTTAAGAATATTGGATATTTTATTACTATTTGCAAATTACATCCTATAATAATTTTACAGCAGTAATATTTATAATGAATTTATGTGTGTATACATATATGTATGCATATATTTTTATTTTCAGAGAAACATTTATTAAGTATTGGGTTGGCCAAAAAGCTTGTTTCAGTTTTTCTGTTCTTAGGGAATGAAGTTTTTAGCCAACCCAATATTTACCAGCCTATTATTGTAGAGGTAACTTGTACTCTTTGCTAAGAAAACAAGGAAGCAACTATTATAGAGGTTATTTGTATTCTTTGCTAAGAAGCAAGGAAGCAACTATGCCTAGAGGCAGCATGTGCTTAAGTATGGGAGACTATCTGGGTTCAAATCTAGTTCTGGGTAACTTTGAGTATTTACTTAATTTTATTGTGACTTAATTTCCTCAGTCTTTACAACCTACTTCATACGACTGTTATGAGATTTAAGAGCAGTATGTAAAAATAACACTTAGAACAGAGTCTGGTGGTACATACAAAATTATTATAATTTAATTATTAGAATGAAGGGAACAAGGGCCTTAGCTTCTATTCACAAAAAGATCTTCTGAACTTTTATCCACTGGTAATAAGAAAATAAAATGATGCTTGTGGAATGGTGGGTCTTGGTTGTTGAGAGAAGGTTGGCAGATATGTTCTGATTTAAAATTGATTTTCTGTTCTGATTTGGTGCAAGGAAAGAATGAGACCAATAAGAGACACTAGTTTTGAGCCTTCACTCTTTCTTCCCAGGCGCATCTCTAGTTCTTGCTCCTTACATCCTAACACTGAAAGACATCACATTCTAGATCACAGCTTTGAAGTCTGAAGAGTTAGGATTAGTCTATCAGCACTACTCTAGGTGGCAGCTGGGGTGTTAAAGTCTCACTGACTCTTATACAATATTTGAGGGGGCAGATGAATTTCAGGATTCAGAATCTGGGAGGTTTAGAAAGCTCTATGATGCATATATTGTCTATTGTGTCGAAATCCTCAATAGGTTTTGATGCAACAACTGCAGTCAAATACATGGATATTTCTGTAGTGAAACCATTTAATATTCTCACCAGGTCACACAAATAAAGACTATAAATAGTCTCACATCAGTTCAGGTCAGGCTTCACTATCAGATGAGTTCAGATCAGGTGAAGTATTGCCAGCAAATGAGTAGTGAAAAAACTTGTGGGTTTGGAAAATGGCTGTGGCCAAACCTGGCAAGTCTGTCCAGAGGACCGCCACCCTGGGAATGAACACATTTTTGTCTACACTTTGTATAGTGATGCCTGCCTGCAGCCCAGTCCTCTGTTCCACCCATGCCATACTGTCTGCTTCCTCCTCCTCCTCCCATCAGAAGATTTCTAGAGGAAAGAATTAGGACATGTACTCCTTTTTCTTCACATTTTTTCAGCAGCACTTTTATCATCTCCCATTCCTACCAGATAAGGGAAGAGGCCTGAGATTGTGTGAGTTTGACCTGGAAGTTGGGTTATATAGGATACACTTGTCTGGTAGAGTGACAAGGAAATAGCAAAGGGATAATCCTATGTATTTACAGTTTCCTGGGAAAGATGATTCAGTTATGGAAGATGGTTTTTATGATTTGCAAAACCATCAATTTTGGATCTTGGGGATGACCAAATTCATTTAGAAGCTGATTCTGGGGATAGATTTGGATTTAACCTAAAGTCACTCAGGGAATGGGGTTTCAAAGCCAAGCATCACTTCCAGGAATTTGCCTTTAACAAAATCAAGAAATAGCACAAAGGTGTGAAGAGACCCTGTTAGTGGTTATGTTATGATCTAAACCTCTTGTTTACATGTGTGCAGAGGCTGACAGCCAGGAGAGTTGAAGGACTCGCTCAAGACCACGGAACTAGGACCTCTTGCTGAATCTCCTGACTCTGATCCTGTTTGAATTTGGCTGAGAGAGGCTATCAGGGAGAGGACATGGATTATGTGCACAAATCAGCCAGCTCTCTTCCTTCTTTATGTAGCCTGGAGAGTTTAAAGGAGCTGGAGATACATTTGCTGCATTAACCTTCTGTGGTGGGCAAGTGTCTCTTTCTGACTTTTAAAAACATGAATAATGATTCAATAACAATTCAAGATCTTCGCCTGCGGCTTATGCAGAGATTACAGAGAATGCTTATAAAGTCTCTAGCACATATTTTCTACCAAAGAAGTGGTGGAAACTGTTATATTAAAAATAAGACCAGTTAATTGTTTTGCCATTTGTTTACTTGTGTGTATGTGTATGTGCATTTAAAAGATCTTCCTAGACACAATTTCTGGAAAATTGGTAAAATGGGGAAATTTGCAACATTGTCACTTCCTACTCTGACAGGCAGCCCAATTGCAATGAAATAATTATGATTATTAGTCTCTCAGGAAATTCATTGTATTTCTCTTTATATGAAACTGGACTAAAGATTGTTATTATGCTGCCATATATAATGAAATTAACTCAGATTTTGATAAATTATATTTAAATAAACATGATTTTTGTCATAACTTTGTAAGTTATTTTGGATGATTTAAATGCCAGCATTTTAGAAGTGATACTGATGTTTCTAGGATCCTTTGAGAGGAGGAAGTTCACATCATCATGGGATGAAGCCACCAGAGAAGAGTCAGAGAGGGGATTCCAGGGCTCCCACCCCAGCAAGCTGACAAGCATTCATTTTGGTATAGGTTCACTCTCTACTCCCTCTGCCCTGTTAGTCAGCCTCCAACAGGAGAGAAAGAGAAGTGAGAGAGAATTTGCAAGTCTTAGACCCAAAGCCTGGAGACAGCTATACGACTCAGTAAATGATTTGTCATCAAGAGGAAAAATGACAGGGCTGGACTGAATTTGTTTACTCATCAGACTTTTAACTGAATATGTATTATGTACAATGTGTTAGCCATAGAGTTGACTAGTTGGTTCATCAACTTCACAAATATTCCCACAGAGTATTCTAAGCTAAGGACATAAGAAGGTTAAAGGCATTCCCTTGTAGTATCCTCTACGATGAAAACTACACTAACTTGCCACTTCGCCCTGTTGGTTCTTCTTCCAGATTGACCCACAACCACAGAAGATAAACTGGGTCTTCTTCGATAATAAAGAGGCTGTGAGCAGTATCTGAGGTTGCCTCTTTGGTGCCTGGGTTACGCCCGCTTACTAAGGGCTGATTATCTGGGATCTACAGTGCTGCTCTTTTCATTCTAGAATCCTGTCCAGCTCATCGCTTGAGTCTGGGTCAGTGCGGTGGTTTTTCTGCTGATTTGTCTAGAGTATCTTTTCCAGAAGTTTAAAAAGCAGAAACAGGAGTAGATTCTAACTTTCAGTTCAATTCAGTCGCTCAGTCGTGTCGGACTCTTCGCGAGCCCATGAATCGCAGCACACCAGGCCTCCCTGCTGCTGCTTCTGCTCTGTCGCTTCAGTCGTATCCGACTCTGTGTGACCCCATTGACAGCAGCCCACGTCCATCACCAACTCCGGGAGTTCACTCAGACTCACGTCCGTCGAGTCAGTGATGCCATCCAGCCATCTCATCCTCTGTCGTCCCCTTCTCCTCCTGCCCCCAATCCCTCCCAGCATCAGAGTCTTTTCCGATGAGTCAACTCTTCTCATGAGGTGGCCAAAGTACTGGAGTTTCAGCTTTAGCATCATTCCTTCCAAAGAAATCCCAGGGCTGATCTCCTTCAGAATGGATTGGTTGGATCTCCTTGCAGTCCAAGGGACTCTCAAGAGTCTTCTCCAACACCACAGTTCAAAAGCATCAATTCTTCAGTGCTCAGTCTTCTTTACAGTCCAACTGTCACATCCATACATGACCACAGGAAAAACCATAGCCTTGACTAGACGGACCTTAGTTGGCAAAGTAATGTCTCTGCTTTTGAATATAAGAACCAAACTCATAGGAACTGGGGAATTTATAATTTTTATAGAAAACAATATTTAAAAATTTACTTTCAAAGCTGTCCACCCACTTCCCTTTGACTGATTAGCTACATCATCTAGGGTTTGAGATAGATTTTAAGAAAAAACTACATTTTATTTTTCTCATACTCTAAGACATCATAAAATAGAATAACATTTTTCTCATTTGGGCATGAAAAAGATTTATGAGATTATGTGTATTCTGAAAATTATAAAATTGTAGAATAAATAAAGAGAAAAGTGAGAAAAATAAAAATAGGGCTAATAAAACAGAAAAGTTTGAGAAAACAAGTGTGTGAAATAATGTTATATTTTTATCATTGTTAGGAAAAATATGTATTTAATTATGCCCTTCGGTCAATTCTTCTGTCATACAAACAACTACCTTCTAACGTATTTAATGTGTTAGAGTTCTGATTTTATATGTCAGATGTCATTACTTGGGCAGAGTTTTAAGAAGGAACTTTCTACTGAAAGGAATTTATGGTTCATACAATTTGCTTATTTTTGAGGAGCCAACTATTTAAAATAGTAAGTACATGTACAAACAACAACAAAACCCTGACTAAGGGATTTTAGTAAATCTTGGATCTTTATTTTCAATGTGGGTTTGTTTAAGATGAGAATGAAGAAAATTACATTGGATTATATTTAGATATTTATACTATGTTTGAAAGTTGAAAAGCAAGTGTAGGAAATAAAGAAATGCTTTTTCTCCCCCCCATTTAATATTTTAAAAGGAATTTAAGTGCCTTAAAAAACAACAGTTGCTTTTTGACGGTAATCTTTTCGGCAGGCATGGAAAGGGGAAGCCTTTATATCTTTGTATTTTTAGTTCCTAACAAAGGGCGACTGTGCTTGACTGGTGAGAACATTAACCCCCATCTGCCCTCAAATGTAATCTGTGGTCATATTGTGCCAACTATACTGGTGAACACTCACAACAATTAATTATCTGAGGTTCCCCAAACATCTGGACTTTTGGCACCCAGAACCAAAACATCTGGACATTTGTTGGAATTTGATGCTTGTTTTCTGAGTTTGACATTGTGTCAGAATAATCATAGCCACCGAGTACTTCCTATGTGCCAGAGCCAGGCTAAATATTTTACCTGCCTTCGCTTGTTTAACCCTCGACAAGTGAATGAGTCCTGAATGATGAATACAGTCATTTCACAGATGAGGGTTCTGGGGCTCAGAAAGGGAAGAGCAGAGCTGAGGGGAGGACCCCTGTGGTCTAAGGATAAGCCCTGGGCTGTTAACTATATCCTGCACTGTTGCCAGAACGACTACAACTATAGAGGGTCAGAACAACCAGTGGTACAGATCCAATATGGGGCTACACTAGTCAAAGAAGAGACTGCACAACACCTAAGTGAAAAATACTACTCAGAAATATCACTGTTGCTAACCAGTTTGGTAATCTGGGGAAACTTGTCTTTTTCTTGAATTACTCTGATTGAAATTAGACTTCACTGAACATTGAAAAATGCACCTGATAATTCTGTATTCCATGGATTACACTTTGGGTAATAAAATAACGGAAAATAGTTGCATCTGCTTTGTCAAGTTAAAGAATTGAGAACATGAAAAAAAAAAGTACACAAAAATAAACTGAATAAAGTTGGGAACTGATGTCTCGATTCAAGATGAATATTCCAGTTCTTGTTCATAGTTGCTATAACCTGAACTACGTAATTGTAAATTATTTAATGTCTTAAACCTCAGTTTTCTCATTTTCAAAGACAAATAAATAACAAAACTTACTCATCCTACTTTGCTGAAAGAGGGGATAAGATAATGCATGTAAAAGTACTTTACTCCAGTGCCTGGCTCAGAATATGGTCTCAAAATGTTAGTTACTATTATTATCATAAATATTTGTTATAGCTTAAGCTAGTGCGTGAGGGAACTGGAATTCAGAGCTACACCTGACGCTTACCCCTGCCAGCAGGAAGCCACTGGAGAGTAGAGCAACCTCAGGCAACTTTCACCCTCTCTCCTTGTTATAGATAGTCACAGAGAAGAAAGCAAGTTTCCCTTCCCCTGCGCCTTCTGCCCTCTGCTGGTTTTGGGTAGGGGCAAAAGGCTCTGGAGGAGCTGAAAGTCAATTTGCCTTCCTCCCTACTCCCTTTCACTTCTCTCTGCCAGGGCTTCAGATTTCTTTAAACATTAAATCTGAATAACCCTAACTTCCTACAAAAGGATGTGAGAGCATGAATATAATCATTGGCTCTTTAGTGCTGTAAAATTTTACAGTTATGTAGAAATTCAATGTCAAAAATAAAACCTCAAAAACTAACTGATGAAATTTCTCTGGATAAATAATTAGTTATGCCCAGAGACACATTGAGGGGGTAGTAGATTTTTAGACTTTTCAACACGGACAGATGGTTTACGCATCTTCAGCATTTAGAGCTTTCTGAGGAGCATTATATAATCTTAGTGCAGTTACTAAATGAAATAAGAAATTCCTCGTTTGGCAGATGGAGCTTGCATATCGAGTTCATAAACTTTAATACTTCTCCCAAGTCCAAAATCAGAGACAACCTGCTCCAAGTCAGTTTCCCATTTGCACTTAATTAGGGAGTGTGTTTTGGAGGTCAGTGAAAATCAGTGGAGTACATTTTCATAATAACTTTCCTCACAATAAAATTATTTGGGAGGCAGCTCTCCAACTTTTTCTGGAATGAGGGCAAGAAAAATGGGGACACAGAGTGAAGTTATTGGATACCTTATCTGGAACTGCCCAAAAAGTTGTCTGGGATCCAAAGAACACAAAGTACCTTCTGGATCAAGGGAAAAGAGCCAAACGCTTTTATATTCCTAACAATTTTCATAACTGTGCAATTTCACACAATTTTAAGGATTCCAAATACTAGAGAACAAAAACCTTCACAGGGTTGTAATCATGTTACACTTTTAGAAGCAGAGGCAGCAATCTCCTGGTTAAGGAAAATGTAAAAGTTTGAGTAGAGTGATGGTTGGTAGAACAGATAGCCACACTGTCGCTTACTGGATGATCTTGTGCACTTGAGTTTCTCAAAGATAACACAGTGAGCCCCAAACATGTTACACTTCATTTATGGATACGGAATATCTTTGTAGTCATACAAAAATCTAATCATACAGAGTAGATTTCCTTAATAGATTAGGAATCTATTAGATTCTGATAGGCTCATAAGTTCTCCATAGTTGTTTATTTTTCTTTCTTTTTTAAAACTAAGATTTTAGCTACTTCTAAATTTCATTTGGTTTCTACAATCCCCACTAATCCAGGAAAACATGGCCACGATCCACAATTTCTGAATTGTGGTTGATAAGCTTTTATCATAATATAGAGCCTTTGGCTGCAATATGTTGAAAAGATCTGCAGCCTCATACAGAACATGGTTAACCTTTTTGCCTTTTACACACACATATGTGCACACACACACACACACACACACACACACACACAACTCGAGGTAGGATTGGTTATGTTTATACTGTGTAGGTTCAGTGATAAATTGTCCTGAGATGAAGTCTTGAGGCTTCTAAACCAAATTCCCCTCAAAGGCAGTTCATATGTCAAGTTGCTACATTCAGCAAATGACTGAAGTGTAACCATAACCAACGTGGCATGACCAATGCATCAGAGTGAATGCACTAGTTCCCTTTAGTCTTTTAATTTGATAGTGATGATAACAGGGAATTTGTCATACTTTGTTTTCAGTATTTGGCAGATCATTCAGATTATGGTCTTTACAAGTTACCCATGTATAAATCACTCTAAATTCAGCTTAGCTGGTATTTTGTTTTTCTGTTAAGAGAAGTTACCCAGTTGGATATATTAATTTTGTGAAGCTTCAATGTTTTAGGCTGCTGTTGTGTGTCATGGACTGTGTGGTAGGCAACCTCTAAGATGACCCTGGATTATGCCTGCCTCCAGGTATTGAGGCTTTCATGCAGTTCTCTCCCTTTCAGTGTGGACTGAACTTGCTGACTCACTTCTAATGAGTAGAATATGGCAGAAGCCATGGGATTAGGTCGTAGAAGGATGGGCTTCCACCTTGGGTGTCCTCTCTTGAACTCTCTTTCTTGTAAGCTTCACGCTGGAGGAAGTATGCTGCCATATTGTGTACTGTCCCATGGAGAAATCCAAATGGGAAAGAATTGGTGACACTGACCAACAGTCAGGAAGTACCTGAAAGCTGCCAAACCTGCATTAGTAAGATTAGAAGTGGATCCACCCAGTCAAACTTTGAGATGACTGCAGCCCCAGCTGGCACCTTTGTTGCAGCTTTGTTAGAGACTCTGCTCCAGAATGCACCCAGCTAAGCCACATGCATATTCCTGACCCATAGAAATTATGAGATATTATCCAAATTGCTAACTATTGGGGTAATTTGTTACATAGCAATTGATAACTAATACATATTTCTACCATTTTGTTGCTGCTTAATTGCAAAGTTGTGTCCAACTCTTATGCAACCTCATGGACTGTACATGGGATTTTCCAGGAAAGAATACTGGAAAGTGAAAGTGAAAGTCGCTTAGTCATGTTTGACTCTTTGCTACCCCATGGACTGTACAGTCCATGGAATTCTCCAGGCCAGAATACTGGAATGAGTAGACTTTCCCTTCTCCAGGGGATCTTCCCAACCCAGGTCTCCTGCATTGCAGGCAGATTCTTTACCAGCTAAGCCACAAGAGAAGTCCACAAATACTGGAGTATGTAGCCTATCCCTTCTCCAGGGGATCTTCCTGACCCAGGAATCAAACTGGGGTTTCCTGCATTGCAGGTGGATTCTTTACCAACTGAGCTATCAGGGTACATCCAGAGTTTGCCTACCTTCCTAGTAACAGCTAGCTAGCACTCTGTTCTGTGGGAAGTGGCTACAGAAGAAGGGAAGGTGCTTCCCCACAAGGCACGAGGTTTTGTCTTCAGGAGCTACCTGATATCCTTTCCTGACTGCGAGGATAATGATAGCCAGAAATCCCTGGAAAACTTGCCTTGGAATGCACTGAACCTAACATAGGCAAGACACCATACACCAAGAGTTGCAAGAAATAGTCATCATGTTCAGATCTGAGCCAGGAAGGTATTCTGAGGATTGATTCCTAGGGTTCTTGATCAAGAGGGCCAAATCGCTAAGCATAAGCAAGCAACTATTTAGTGATCTGGGGACTCTTCAGTAGGACACAGTTATCTTTCCTGGTGGCTCAGTACTCTTGCCCAGAGAATCCCATGAGCAGAGGAACCTGGCGAGCTATAGGCCACAGGGTCACACAGAGTTGGATACAACTGAAGTGATGCAGCAGCAGCAGTTATTATCCTAGGAGAGACCTCAAAGTATTAGAGAAAAAGCTGCTATTGAGGTGGCCCTTAGAAACCTGGGAAAGGTAAACAGTAAGCACTAAGTGCAGGGGGGATGTTTGCTTTACTGGAATGGATTGTCGTTTCCTTCTCCAGGGAATCTTCCCAACCAAGGAATTGAACCCGCTGCCCCTGCCATTTTTCCTGCCTTACAGGCAGGTTCTTTACCACTGAGCCACCAGGGAAGCCCAATTCTACCATATTGGCGGTTAAAAATCATAGAGTATATTATTCCTAAACATGGTCAGTGTTCAAATGCTGACTATAGTGATCCATACTCTTTTGCAGCCCCCTATCCAACAGAAGATAGGCTGGAGTTTTTGGTTCTAGAATTAATAAGCATATCATGCACGTGTGATAAAGCCCCATTTTACATAAGATGTGGGTCATCCTCAGTATCACATAAGGAAGGGGAAGATGAGTGAACAATAAATGAAAGGAAAACTATTTTTGAAGTTTTTTTTTTTTTCTATTGATTTCTGATGACTTTTCCAGAATGATATTTTTTTTTCTGAGCATTTACAGAATTCTTTTTCTATAAAGTCAAATGAGATTGTCTTTCTTCAGTCCCTGTAACTATATATAGACTCAGTGAGAAGGGAAATGTGGCTTTTGATTTCATCTATTCATTCCTCGACGAGACACAAATGCGTCAAAGTCCTAATAGCTTAGCCTCCTTAAATAGTTTGTTGTGAAATAGAATAACTCAGGGTGTTCTGTCCAAAGTGGATTTTTTTTTTCTTTAGAAAATGTAACAATGCATGTCTCAGGGTCAGAAGGATGAGGTGGATCAGCGCTGAGGGCCCAAGACCACAGCAGTCGTGTTAAAACAATGTTGTTTGTCCTCCCGTTCATTTCCTCAGAGGTGCACAATACTCTTTCCTCCCCACCCTGCAGCTCTCTTTCTAAAATTGTTCTGGACCTTTGGGGGCCTTCTATATTAAGACTGGAGGAAACTGGAACCATTATTTGTTCTTTCTTCCAAACACTTTTCCTGTATGTGATAAACTGGTTGCATGAGGGAAAGGAGCTTCTCGTGAGCCCCTGAGCTCGCCTCCCCTTGACCCCTCTCTCTGGCCCTGAGCAAACTGTCTTCTGTCCTGGCCCCCCTATCTTCACACTCTCTTTGACATCCCTTAAGGCCCCCTCCACCTTCCAGAACTTGCCAAAGAGCCAATGAAGCCGAGGAGAAGGAAGGAGAAATCACCACCAACAGAAGGCCATTCAGAATTTTTCTCACCTGCCCTGAAAGTCTGAGGTGGTTTCCTCAGGCAAGCACAGTTGGTGAATCTTCCCAGGTAACTAGTTTCTTGGAAATTTGCAGGGTTGTAGAATCATCTTGCTTTGAATCTTGGGAATGTCTGAAATACCAGACAAGTACTCTTCCCACAAAGTTATGCTAAGAGGTTTGATTACCAGAAAGTACTGTGTGTCATACATATCAAAATTTAAGCGAGAGGAGCAAATCTGGCCGGTAAACTTTCTGAGACAACTCAGTGTTGCCAGAACCTATTTTTCTGCGTCTGTAAGAGAAAATGTAAGGTATGTTTCTTCCTTCAGTTTCCTCTGGAATTAGGCTGGTCCTGTCATTTTCTCCAGTGGTTACTTCTGGTCAATCTATAGGGCAAGCTGTCATTATCGATTGTTTATGTGGCTTTTCTTCAATCCACAGTACAGTTAATATGCATTTCTTGATTTTTCCAAGGGTTGGGGAGAACATGGTTTATTTGCTGGAAGTTATTATTTTTTCCCTCATCTTATATTCTTCCTGCCTTTTCCAATCCAACTATTACTTCCTGTGCCTACTGTGTTCCCCAGAGGCTTTTCTGTTCTTGAGTTTTCTACTGACTGTCTGCAGTACAGCATTGAACTCGAGTTTTATTCTAAATTGAAACTAAAGCTGTCCCGAGTGTAACTAGAATCTCATCTCTTCCAATGCCAAGCCCTATTACCTCTCCAGTGTCAACAGAGAACTTTCCTTTTTCAAGATTTGAAAAATTTAAAATCATGCCTTCCGGATATAAGAGAAGAGAGTTTGCATAGTCACAGGAAAATGCGTGGATGGGGAGATTCGTTGTTCTTTCTCTCCTCCCTCCCTCTCCTTTTTTACTTCCCAAGAGGAACACTGGCTTCACTTTGTATAGGCCCTTAAGATCTCTCTGCAGAGACAGGAGCAGGTTGACTAGTAGCTCAAAGGCTTGTTCATGCTTTCGTGATCAGCTCTATCTCACTCTGTAAAACAAAAGGCATGTCACCTCACAGCATATGTTATGATTGCCCAATGAATTGTGTGCTCCTTAAGCAAAATGTTTCTAACAGATGACTTACAAAAATCATCCTTGCAGTTCTGTGATGGAAAACAACTGTTACTAAAGAGCTGAGCCAAAGATAAAATTTTTCTTAAATATATACATTCCATAAATAAGGTATATTGAACACATATATTCAATAAATGCATACATGTATTCTATATAATCAATTGCTGGTTATCAAATATGTAATGACTTCGGGGCTTTATTCTAGCACTTACAGCAAGTTCTGTGACATTGTCAAACCCCCTACGCTTTCTAAGCTCAGTTTCTACATCTGTAATATGTGAGGAAGTGAAAAATATTTCCACTCTGCCTCTGTAGCTCCTCATGCTCTTCTCTTGCGACTCTCCTTTTGGTTTGGATGTGGGTGGTGTGGGCAATCAAAATCCACCCATGACCCCGTCCTCAGGCTTGCCAATCAATAGATTCAACATTCTCCTCTCAACCCACTTCCACTAGCATGTCTCAGAAGAAACCATATAAACTATATGAGTTTATTTTTCACTTAGTCCTTCAATTGGCCTCGTGGAGCTTTTAAAAAAAAATATTTATTTATTTATTTGGCTGCACTGGGTCTTTAGTTGTGGCATGTGGCGTCTAGTTCCCTCACCAGGGATTGAGCCCGGGGCCCCCTGCCTTGGGAGCATGGAGTCTTAGCCACTGGACCACCAGGGAAGTCCCTGGCCTCATTTGTGATTGATTTGATGATAAGGAGGGAGGA
>SJYV01001059.1:146354-214774 GCA_006410875.1 Neotragus pygmaeus
TGTCACCTCACAGCATATGTTATGATTGCCCAATGAATTGTGTGCTCCTTAAGCAAAATGTTTCTAACAGATGACTTACAAAAATCATCCTTGCAGTTCTGTGATGGAAAACAACTGTTACTAAAGAGCTGAGCCAAAGATAAAATTTTTCTTAAATATATACATTCCATAAATAAGGTATATTGAACACATATATTCAATAAATGCATACATGTATTCTATATAATCAATTGCTGGTTATCAAATATGTAATGACTTCGGGGCTTTATTCTAGCACTTACAGCAAGTTCTGTGACATTGTCAAACCCCCTACGCTTTCTAAGCTCAGTTTCTACATCTGTAATATGTGAGGAAGTGAAAAATATTTCCACTCTGCCTCTGTAGCTCCTCATGCTCTTCTCTTGCGACTCTCCTTTTGGTTTGGATGTGGGTGGTGTGGGCAATCAAAATCCACCCATGACCCCGTCCTCAGGCTTGCCAATCAATAGATTCAACATTCTCCTCTCAACCCACTTCCACTAGCATGTCTCAGAAGAAACCATATAAACTATATGAGTTTATTTTTCACTTAGTCCTTCAATTGGCCTCGTGGAGCTTTTAAAAAAAATATTTATTTATTTATTTGGCTGCACTGGGTCTTTAGTTGTGGCATGTGGCGTCTAGTTCCCTCACCAGGGATTGAGCCCGGGGCCCCCTGCCTTGGGAGCATGGAGTCTTAGCCACTGGACCACCAGGGAAGTCCCTGGCCTCATTTGTGATTGATTTGATGATAAGGAGGGAGGATAAAGAGGAAGAAAATCAATGGCCTTAGTCCATTCACAAGCTGGGTTAGAAAGCTGCCCTTCATTTCCTAGTGCCTGTGTACAGCTTCATCTCAAGCAGGCCCATGGGACATTCTGGGCTTCCTTTCTAGAGGGCAGAACCTCTGTGGGCTCTGAAACCTCAGCATGGTGATGTGCTCTCCTCTGTGAAGGTGAGGTAGTTAAAAACCATGTAGAGGAGCGGCTCTTTCCAGTCATGCCTCTGGTAATGGTGATGACGTAAGTGGAGTCATGGACCCTCTGCCCTGTCTTCTGGTGGGAATGCTTGTGAACATTTGTGCAAAGACTGACTGACAGAGGCCCAGGGGGTATCACATCTGTGGTCAGTTTTCATCTATTTGTGAGCTGTTCTTATGTGAAGTAAACTGGCTTTTATTAACGAACAGTTATTTTAATACCTGGACACAGCTAAATGAAGTAAATGCGCACTTGTTTGCTACCTGGCTGATGGACCTATTGACCAATGAGAATGTCATTTTATTAGTATGGTAAAAAGAATTAGGAAACTTTATTCCTATTAATACCCAGCCTTCAGGGTAAACCACACTGAAGCTCTCCTTGACTGAGAAACATAGTATTTTTCCTATTAGAATCTTATTTTTCCTATTTCAGAATCTTCAAGAGAAGAGTTTGTGATCATGACTTCTGCCATGTTGAAGGATACATGATAAATGCCTTTCTTTGTCAAAAGAATTTTTCTTATGTCCAAGAAACCCATAAATTATGCTAATAGAAGCACCTTCCAACAGAAAATATTTCAAGAGGGATTTTCATCATTTGCTTGCTTCATATGACTTGTTGACTGAAAAATAAGATTTCATCACCATGGTTAGTAGAGACAGTCCTGAGAGCAGAGTCAGCAGGTTATGTGTAGTTGCCTGGGGAAGAGAGGAAGATGTGCAGAACTTGGTGGCCTCTCAACCAAGATGCTGTGACTCTCCAACATCTGCCGTGTCCACTGTACAGCTCATTAAGGCTCTAAGCCATGATGAAGTCTCCTTGGAGCCCCAACTTCTTTCCTGATAGTCCCTCAGTTGTGCCCAACTCTTTGTAACCCCATGGACTGTAGCCCACCAGGCTCCTCTGTCCATGAACTCGCGAGGCAAGAATAGTGGAGTGGGTAGCCATTTCCTTTTCCAGGGGATCTTCTTGACCCAGGGATCGAACCTGAGTCTCCTGCACTGTAGGCGGACTCTCTACATCTTTACCATTAGTGCCCTGGTTGAGCCACTAGGGAAGCCCAACTTCTCTCTTGAGTTCCCTTAATTTTCAGAAATGTTAATATCACCAAAATCCATTGATTTGTGTTTGTATCATAAATTTTACATACTATTATACATCAGCATTTTTTACCTTTATAATGGGCCTGTGAGGTAGGTAGGACCAGAATTATTACCCTGGTGTCTAAACTAGGAACTGATCTCATAGAGGCTCAGTGACTTTTTAAAGATCACATAGCTACTAAGTGATGGCCTGAAAATTCAGGGAACCCAAGAAAGAAATTAAGGCTTTTGAAGGTAAAATTTATGATACAAACACAAAGTAATGGATTCTGGTGATAGTAACATTTCAATATGAAATTCTCTTGGTTCAGTAACTTAATTAAAGAGGATGAAATATATACATATATTTGTATGTTCAGGAGGTTTTGGATTCCTCCCCCCCAAACTAACAAAACTCATACACTTTGGTTAGCTTTCCTGTGTCCCAGCCTTTCAGTAAGCTGACATCACAACAGAGGTTAAAATAAGGAAACAGACACTGGCCAAGATATGCGCATTTATGTGTGTGTGAATGAGTATGTGTGTGTGCATTTAGGAAAATGCATGTGTACCTTTGACCTAGCTACTACATATGTTCATACAATTAAAAAAAGAATAATGACTCATTAACCAAACAAGTCCTAGAAAAAAAAACTCATTTAATACAATCACAGTGACTTCCTCGCTGTTTCCACTTCATTGCTGCTTATGTGAGTAAAAACAACATGCTAAACGGAGACTTTCAGGATCCCATGGGACCAATTAATGCCACGTGACTTCCTCCCTGCCTTCCATGAAAATAACTATATTATAATGGTCTGTGATATTAATATCAGCTTTGGAAAAGTCAGGCAGTGGCTCCATAGGGAAGGAAGTGGCCTGAGCAAGAACTGTGGAATGTGCAGTATTTGAAAGACTAGAGGCCACATCTTTTTATAAGCTGCATCACACAGTTCAATGAGGCGGGGGCAACATATGGGCTCCTGGGTTAATTAGGGTTAAAAGGCCACCAGGGTAGTCAACCTCTGATCTTGAACTCCAAGAAAATGTGGTTATGTCAGGGAGAGGGAGGGGATGGGGAAGATTGGAAATTAAAATTCTCAGAAATAAAACCATTTCCAAAGCATTTCCCCCCCTGAATTTCTCCAGTTTCTGCCCACCACATAGACAGGATGTGTTTTGACAGCCTCTGTTTGTGTTGGAGTGTAGACCTGGGATGAAGACTGTGGGTACACCTCCCAAGTGTGTTGAGTAGTTTGGTGGGGTTTTCCAGTGACTCCAGAATTTAGGGCAGAACCAACGGGTATATGAGCCATAACATCCGTAGCCCTGCTCCAGGGTTCCCTCAAATGCAATCGTAAGAATCCCAGATTCATACTCCACCCAGGTCCCAATCCAATCCCACTCACTGTAGAGTCTTGCAGAGATTCAGCATTCTCCCTGTGGCAAGTCAAACTCTCCTCTCTAGCACACGGCAATGGACCAGTCAATTTTCTTTCTTGTAAATTGCTGTAGTGCATTAATTCTGCTCAAGGGTGGTCCTCAAGCACAATAGAGAATAAAAATTCCCCTGAGAGCAGATTTTTAGTGGTATGTCTGATTATCCAGGAATGATTGCCTAAGGCAATGATCTAGATCCAATTCCTAGACACTGGCTAATGGTTTGGCCAGACAATCTGAGGCTCAGAAGAAAAAATGTTGGAGAATTGGTAAATATAGAAGTTTAAGGTAAAAGCTGGTTACACTTCTTAGAATAAGCCCAGAATATGAGAATATTTGTACTAAATCTGCAGGCTCATCAAAATGGCCCCCTAAGGAGAGATTTTTAAATAATCAGGAGGACAGAATGGCTCTCACTGAAGTTATCCATCAGGGTCCTCTCCTGGTTGTTTAATCAATTGTCTCATAAATGAAACAGCTATGTTGCAAAAATGGATCTAATGACGTGAACTAATGGCTAGCCATCCTACCATGAGGGGATTTATGGCTAGTACCTCAGCTGAGTCCCCCATTGGCCAGGAGTAGCAACAAGGCCTGAATACAAGGATGGTGCTACATCTGGGAGAGACAGTCAGCTACTCAGTAGGAACTGGTTATTTTGGACACGTCTATCATGGAAGGGACAGTCATATAGTGGTTTGTTTTCACTGCCCCACTGTGCTTTGCCAACACTTTCATCTGTGTAGTTTAAACTCTTAAACATCATAATGAAGTCCTTATTCTACATATCCTTGTTTTATAAAATCATTGATTTTCTTGACATTTATTTTCTAAATCTCTTGAAATAACACTTAAGATGACTCTATATAACTGAACTACAATAAAAGTAAAAATTGCCACTTTATTGCTGTGAGCAATTCATTTTACAGGGAAAAAAATAAGGCAATGGGCTAATGACCATACGATTCACTGTTCTTACCATGTGTCCCATTTTCAGAAGCAACTGACATTATAGAAACATGGAATCATCTACTGAAGACTAGGATATCACTGAGTCTTGAGTTGAGGCATTGACATCACTGAGTCACTGAGTTGGCTGGTAGAAAACTTCTTGCACGTCTGGAGTGCTAGTCCTCATTCAGGATGAAACATATACTGTGAGTTAATGGTGACTAAATGGTTTTCTTTTTTCCAGTTCTAGAACACCAAGATTCAGGAGACTTGGGGAAGAAATATGGGTAAAGAGACACAATCACATCTAAAAACCCATTACCAAAATTTTGCATTCTGTCCCCAGGCTCTGGTGGTTCAGTAATTTTAGTCCCTAATGGAATTTTGATTTCACTGAGACATTACAACAATTCTATAAAACAGAGCTGAAACAACCACTTGAGCGTTGAAGGATTCTCATGCCATTGAAAATTGTGACAAGGAAGTTGGATATTTCCTGGGGTGCTGGATCCTGACTATTGTAAAGAAGGAAAGGAAGGACCATAGACACAATCCAAGGGTACCTCTCATACAATTATTTTGAGTGGGAAAGATGAGTAGAAGACCCCTGCAGTTTACTCAAGCAGAAACAACAAGGGCTCAGATTTTTAAAGGTGAAATTTCAGTTTTAGTTTGCCCTACTCTGCTAGCTGAAGCAGAGAACATGGAATGGTGGTGATTGCATGGAAAAGCTGCAAGTACTAGCTAGGGTCCATACATAGAAATGTCTGTGGTATATAGAATGTGTTATTATTGGTGGTGGTTATAATTACAATTCAATCTTCAATTTTAGAAATTTAAGGTGGAAATGTAACAGGAAGAATGGACAATGGCCATTCAGAATATGGACTGAAACTGGAAGGAATAAGAAATAAAACTTACTATTTTCTCTGTTTAGGGAAAGAATGGGTATGCTTTTGGTTTGATGAGATGGGCTACCAATGCGTAAGTGCATGGTAAGTTGCTTCCGTCATATATCTGACTCTTTGCGACCCTATGGTCTGAAGCCCATCCTTCTCTCCATGGGGATTCTCTAGGTAAGAATACTGGAGTGGGTGGCCCTGTCCTCCTCCAGGCTCTTTTCCCAACCCAGGGATCAAACCAGCATCTCTTACCCGTCCTGCATTGACTAGCACCACCGGGGAAGCCCCAGGATACCAATATTGTGTAGAAATACTTTTGGAAGTGTGAGTTTGGGAAAAGGTGTTTATGAGTATGTAAGATAGACAAAGGAATACCTTAAAACAGACTTTAGTATCCAGAATCTGAACATTCTTTTTATTTTGGAGGAATCCCCCAATAGGTGTGATAACAGGATCCTACTTTTCACTTTTCTACTAAGCAAACAAAGGGGGGTAGCCATTGCCTCTCTCTGCCTCCTGACATCGGTTTGCCTGTGTGGTCTAGACTTGGTCAATCATATTTAGGATCCCACGCAGGACTTTGAAACCTAAGGGAGTGATGTACAGACCAAGTGGCAGGTAAGAAGCTTTTCAATGGTGGCAGAGACAGCATTGTTGTGAGTCTTGAGGTGGGGTCAGCTAATGTTTAAGGTGTATGTGGTGACAGTGAAAGCAACAGCCCGTGTTGAGAGCTGGAGATATTTTATCCAGATTGTTTCAGCTCTGTGAACTCAGCTATATTTTTAGCTGGCTAACTCTCCTCGATTGCCATCCATTTTCTCCGTCAGGTTCTCCAGCCTTCGTGTTGATTTGGGAGCAATCCAACATCCTTCCAATGAATTCTTTTTCTGCTTGAGATGGCTAGAGACAATTCTTCTTATCTGGGCAGAGGTATAATGGCTCAAGTTGCTGTTCATTCCACCTGGATAACCTCACCGCAGCCTTTTCTTGTGAATTTGGCAGACACGGTGGTCACTTTGGGGTTGGTCATTGTCTTGGTACAAGACTTTTCTTCTCACCGAAGACTTGCTGCTTCTCTGACTTTCTGCGTAGTGGCTGCATTCTTTTAGTATAAAAAGCCTTTCCCTTTGAGAGCATGGCATGCTTTTTCTTAGGACTGGATTAGGAGAAAATGTGATGAGATCATAACAATGGACAAAGGAAAATTGTCCTTAAAGTTAATCCCAGCTTTTTCGGTGAGGATTGATTAGATGAATTCTGACTGCCTTAATTCAGGGTGAGTTCCTTTCCTATAGAGTTAAAGATATGCTGCTGTTGCTGCTGCTGCTAAGTCGCTTCAGTCGTGTCCGACTCTGTGCGACCCCGCAGACGGCAGCCCATTGGGCTCTGTCTTCCCTGGGATTCTCCAGTCAAGAACACTGGAGTGGGTTGCCATTTCCTTCTCCAATGCATGAAAGTGAAAAGTGAAAGTGAAGTCGCTCAGTCGTGTCTGACTCAGCGACCCCATGGACTGCAGCCCACCAGGCTCCTCCATCTATGGGAGTTTCCAGACAAGAGTACTGGAGTGGGATGCTATTGCCTTCTCCGCCTTGAAGTGTGAGGGCATGCCAACCCAAAGACTTGAAGAGAGTGGAGGAGCGTGGAGGGGAGAGGGGGGTGGCAGAGAGAGGGAAAGAGAGAGAGAGAAAGAGCGCACGCACTCAGGAGAGAAAGATATGCTAATTTGCCTTATTTTTTTAAAATGTAAAGTCACTTCTTGGATCTAGCAATTAACTCCAATATCTTCCAGATGTCTTCTTTCCAGACCACCCCTTAGGACATTAAACATTTTATCTCCTTAGCGCTCTTTAATATATTTCAAATTGCCCCCACCCTTAGTAGAAATCCAAAGAACTATAGCTTTGCTAGCCAGAGCTCCATTAAGTGATGGAATTTAGCTTAGCCTTTTTCAGAATAGTGGAAGCAGAAAACGTTTTTAATGGGAAAAAAATGATGATTCATTCGTTTCATATTTTTGTTCAAAAATATTTGTTGAGCAGCTATTATGCACCAGGCATTATCCTCACAACTGAAGATTTGTGGTGGTGGTTTAGTTGCTAAGTCATGTCTGACTCTTGCAATTTCATAGACTGTAGCCTGCCAGGCTCCTCTGTCCATGGGATTCCCCCAGGCAAGAATACTAGAGTGGGTTGCCATTTCCTTCTCCAGGAGATTTATACATGCACAAAATAAAGTGTCTTATATTGTACTTATTTGGGGGGGATAGAGTTGGTAAACAGATTTAAAAGAATTATATTTGATGATAAAGTACTATGGAGAGAAATAGGACAGGGCAAAGATTTTGGGGCGTGATAAGAGCAGGCATACATGTTCAGAAGTCTATGAAAAGGACAATGTACTGCAGAGTGAGCATTAGGAAGATTATTAGATGTAGTGGGGAACCAGAAAGTATAGGGTCTTAAGACTATTATAAGGATTCATGCTTTGGCTTCAAGATGGAAAGATGTTTGACATTTTGAATCAAGGGATGGCATTACCTAACTTAGCTTTTTTCCCCAAGCACAAGTAGGTTTTAAATAATTGAGGTAAAATTTACATATCATGGAATCATGAATTTTAAGTGTACTCTCAGGTGATTCTGACAAATGTATTCATCTCATAGAACCAATACCTTTGAATAAAATACAGTTTTATCATACCAGAAATTTTTCTGATTTCTCTGCCCAGTCAATTTCTGCCCACAGGCAACCACTATTTCAGTTTTTAAAAATCACAGCAAGTAAATTATATTTGTCCTAAAATTTATTGAAATAGAATCACATGGTAAAGCTATTTTATTGAAATAGCAATAGCTTTCCATTGGAGGTGATTGTCAAGAACTATAGCCTGAATGTCATGTATGCTGCCTAGCTGTGACCACAAGGTATTTAGAGTAATAGAATTACTCTCTTGTGGCTGTCTTCTTCCACTGAGCATGTTTTTGAGAGTCATTCATATTGTTGTACAAATCAGTAATTCATTATTATTATTATTAAACAGTATCTTATTATATGACTATGCTGCACATTATTTTATCTATTTTACTATTGATAATTATTTGGTTTATTTTGTTTGGCTTCCTTGTTTAATTTTGCCAATATTAATAAAGCTCCATGAACACTTCTGCCATGTAATTTTTTAGATGTAGGCTTTCATTCCTCTTTAGTGAATACATGGAAGTGCAGTTGCTGGGTTATAGAGTGAAGGTATCCTTAAAATGATAAGAAAATGCCTAATAGTATTTTGGGCTTCCCTTGTGGCTCAGCTGGTAAAGAAGCTGCCTGAAGTGCGAGAGACCTGGGTTTGATCCTTGGGTTGGGAAGATTCCCTGGGAAAGGCTACCCACTCCAGAATTCTGGCCTGGAGAATTCCGTAGACTACAGTGCATGGGGTCGCAGAGAGTCAGACACGACTGAGTGACTTTCACTTCACAACAGTGTTTCAGGGCTTCCCCGGTGGCTCAGTGGGTAAAGAATTCACCTTCAATGCATTAGATGCAGGAGTTCAGTTCAGTTCAGTTCAGTCTCAGGAGATGTGGGTTCAATTACTGGGTCAGGAAGATCCCCTGGAGAAAGGCATGACAACCCACTCCAGTATTCTTACCAGGAGAATCCCACGGACAGAGGAGCCTGACTGAATACGGTCCAGAGGGTCACAAAGAGTTGAACGCGACTGAAGCAACTGAACATGCATGCATGCAGCAGTATTTTAAAGAAGAAGTTGTACCATTTTATACTCCCATCAACACTGTAAGACAGTCTTGGTTGCTCAGCATGCTCTGGAAAATTCGATGTTATTAGCTTAAAAATTTTTATTTATATCTTTTACATCCGTACATGTTATAAACTTCACCTTACAATGTTAATAGTTTTGCTTTAAGTGGTTAATTTCTTATAAGGAATTTATAAGAGGAAAAAACCTGATGTCTTACAGTAAACTACTTGTTTATTATTTCGTGTGTTCTTTATTTCTTCCTGTGAATTCTAGTTTCTATCTGGTATCATTTATTTTCAATCTGAAGAAAATCTTTTGGATTTTCTTGTAATAAATTCTATCAACTTTTGCTTATTTAAAGATGCAATTATTTTGGTCTTCTTTTTGAAAGCTATTTTAATTGCTTATATGATTCTGTATTGATAGTGGGGTTTTTTCCCTTTGTTATTTTAAAGATGGCAGTCCATGATCTTCTGGCTTCTATTGTTTATGATGAGAAGTTAGCTGTTATTTGTATCATCGTTCTTCTATATATAGTTTCCCCCTTTTTTCCCCCTCTGGTTGCTTTCAGGGCTTTTCTCTTTATCTTTGGCTTTCAACAGTTTGATTGTGATGTGCCTAGGTGTGATTTTTTTTTTTTTTTTTTTTTTTGGTATTTAGTCTACTTGGGGTTTGTTGAGCTTCTTTGTCTGTAAACATATTTTTGAACAAATATGGGAGAATTTCAGTTATTACTTTTTCTATTTCTGGGACTCCATATACATGTGTATTAGACTGTTTGAATTATGCTTAAGTACTTGAACATCTGCTTATTTTTCTATAATGTTATTTTTATGTTCTTCTGCTATTTCTAGCCTGCTGTTTTTATGCCATCTCCATCACCCATTGAATTTTGAAGTTAACTTCTTATCCTATTTAATAATTTTTATTTGATTATTTTATAATTACATGTATTTTTGGTATCTCTTATAATCTTCACTTATTAAAGTCATATTTTTCTTTTTAAATTTTATTCTTCATTTTTTATTTTACTTAAAAAAAAAAATCCTGGCTGTACCGTACAACTTGCAGGATCTCAGTTTCCCAACTAGGAATTGAACCATGGCCACAGCAGGGAAAACACTGAATCCTAACCACTAGGCCATCAGAGAACTCCCAGTTTTCCTTTATTTCTTTTAAAATATTTGTAGTAACCTTTTAAAAATCTTTGCCTGCTATATCCAATATTTGGGCCATCTCAGGATAGATATCTGATGCTTGCTTTTTTTCTTTCTTGATTGTCAGAGTTTCCTTTATCTTTGCATCTCTCCACATTTCTGATTGTGTGCTCAACTTACTGAATGCTACATTGTAGAATCTCGGAAGGATGTTGAGTTTTGTTGTAGGAGATATTTCAATGACTATCTCTTTACACTGAACTTCTAAAGTCTTAGGTTTCTGCTTTATTATGGCAGATCTATGGAGAGCCCAAAGTTTTTCCCAAACCCCTCTATCTTGGGGCAGGGGAATCTCCAAAAATGACTATTTTGAGGCTTTTGTTAGGGCTTAGATTATAGCATTTTTTAAGGCAGTGTAGGAATTACTCTAGAGTGTGCACTTACTCCCAAGGCTTGGCCTTTTTGACATCTTAACTAGCTGATTCACATGTAAACAAGGTATTAACGTTTCTCACTCTGCCTATAGTAGAATCCTAACATCCAATTACTTCCTACTCCTCTCATGTCTCTGTTTTACTCTCAAACCCACAATAGCCACTCTCTTGATAGCCTCATGTCAACTTGACCTGTGATGTTTAGCCCAGAGGCCCCCAACCAAGGGCTCACAGAATAGTTCCTTCCTCTCTGATTGCCTAGGCTTTAGATTCTAGCTGCTTCATTATCCTAAACTCAGATACAGTTAACTCCTTACATACGAACATTACAGTTGTAAACTTTCAAAGATGTAAATGTGCATTCACATGCCCAATTACATGAGCTAGTTCACACGTCTGGAATACATTGTCATCTGCATGCCTCATCTACAAGTGGTTGTGTTTTTATGTACTTTACTGTACAGTACTGTATAGAGAACAGCAGTATAGTATCTTTATTTCAAGCCCAGGATGTCCTGAAGCACCACAAACGCATTGGTGATGTAGCTGATACTACTAAGAAGTGCCAAGCAATGGAAACAAAAGTGAAAATTTTTGAGAGAATGGAGCAATAAGAGGAAGAAGTAACTGAAGAACCAAAGAGATTCACAACACAGGAAATGGCAAGGGGAAATTCTTTATTTGAGGAGGCACTGTTAGTTTTTGAGGCACAAGACTCAAATGTAGAAAGATAACGTGAAGGTTGCAGCAGCCATTCAGAATGCAGTCCTGTGCTCTTGTGTTATCCATGATGAGAAGGAAAGAGCTACTACCCATTACCCAGACATCACTGGATCATTTTTTCAAGAAGATACATAGAATTGAATTGAGTAAGAACCAGAATCTGTGCCTGCCATCAATGTCAGGCATGAGTGACATCACAGCTCGCCACCCACCTCCTATTGCTGATGATCCCTCCACTCTACCATCTCCCACCTCCTCTCCCTCCCCTGATCAGTAACTCTTCTTGCCTGTTCACTCAATGGCAGCCTCTGTATGTCACCTGTTGCACTGTACTACTGTACTTTTCAAGGTCCTGTGCTATAAGATTAAACACGTTTTCTTTATTTTTTATGTTTATTTGTTTAGTTTGTGTGAAATGTATTGTAGACCTATTACAGTACAGTATGATATAACTGACTCTGTTAGTTGGATAACTAGGCTAACTTTGTTGGACTTATGAATGAATTTTATTTTGTGAGTCACAGTTTGTCTTCGTTACTGGACCTTCCTAGGGATTATCCTCACCTTCTCCAAATCATCTCCCAAGACACAAATCATGGAGTTCCGACTATAGGTTTCCTGTCTCTTTCCTTCCAAAATGTCTTGGCTTCTAATGCAAATTGGTCTGCCTTTCCTACCTCATAGTGCATTCCACTATATTTTGGCAAGTAACCAGTAGTTCAAAGTTATTAAAAGATACCAGGGGCAGAACTAGCTATAATCTCTACTGTTTGGTTCCCAGAAGATGCTTTTCCAGTGCACACACTTAGCCACAGTTAACTTATCATATTGACAAGTCGTTCAACAGAACTCAATAGAATTGAGACTGTGATGGTGATTATGTGTGGGCGTTTCAAGAGAAATCTTTCACTTTGGCAGAAGCAAGCACAGCTTTTTGCCAACTTGATCCTATTGAGCTCAATAAGATTTGACTGTGGTGGTGTTGGTGGTTTCTGTGTGTGTATGTGTAGTGTGTACATGTGATGGCAGGTGTGGTGTAGTTGTGATGGCAAGTGTGGTGTAGGAGAGAAAGTTTTAAAGGTAAGAGGTTGTTCTGGGTGGACAGGAACTAAAAAGACAGCCCCAGTACCTGGGGATGGCATGGGGTGCTACAGGGCTGGCCCCTGGCCCTGTCTAGTTCTTCTTAGCATCTAAAGCCTAGATCCCTGACTGTCCCTTAATTTAGGGTGACAGAATGGTCTCAGTCAGCCCTTTGTGCCTCTTTAACTGTTTTCACACTTAGAGTATCTCTGAGGATACCTGTCTCCTTGGCTCTCTGGCAGAAGAATATTTATTTTCAGACTTGAACCCTTGACTCTGCTGGCAGAATATTGAAACTCAAGACCAAAACTCAGACATGCCTGGGTTTTGGAGAATCTAGAGGATCTCTGTCTTATCTCCTTAGTTGGGTCCTGCTGGCAAGTTGATGGTGGGGGAAAAGGAGGCAGCTTCTTGCCTCTGTTTCTTTCTTGTCTCCCCAAAGACATTCAGTGTCCACCTCTCACGGATGCTGTCTTTCCTGAAAAACAGAAAGCACCCACAGAATCCTGAGCAGAGAGGAGCTGCCAGGTCTCCCCCAGCCCAATTCCCCCTGGTGCTGTGTACAGTGTAGCTGTGTTGCAGCCGTATTCAGAGAAACCTACAGGGAGCTCCTCGGCAGGGCAGCTTTGATGATTTCTTCAGACACAGGGAGCAGACTGACAAATTGACTTTCAAGTGAAAGGTCAGTGCAGAGAACCAAAAGGGTAGAGCATCTGGATTCACAATTAAAACGCCTGCAGAGCACAGTTTGCAACTCCGGCGTCTCGTTGTGTAGGAGGTGCTATCAGAGGGACTCATCTGGCAGCTGTGTCTGACTGTGGATTGGGATTGGAGAAAATAAAAATTCCTTGTGGTTGTCTGTGTGTATGCATGCACGGTGCACCCGCGATTGTGTGTGGGTGTTTCAAGAGAAATCTTGCACTTTGGCAGAAGCGAGCACAGCTTTTTGCTAACTCGATTCTGCCCTAGAGTTGACCTCCAGAATGGTCTGTCCCGGGTGAGCAGATCCTTAGAAGAGTGACTGGCTCATCCCTGTGCCCGACTTAGGCAGCTGCGAATGAAAGAACTCAAAGGATGGGAACCAGGTTTAATCACTGACTTAGTCTCTGACCTTGGAGCCATTGTCTTTTGCATGTATAAAGGGCTGGTTCCAGCTTCCAGCTTCCAGACACCTGCAGAAAATATATTTCCTCATCCAGTTCAAAAGAAAGGACCCCATCAGTGCCTTTTCTCTGGGTTACTTAGTTATAGAAGTATTTGTTCTGTTTCCAGTTTACAAAGTGTTTCCATACCCAAAGATATGGTGCAAGAAAACAGGATATGCCTAAGAAGTACCTGTGAGTCCAGGACCTCAGAACTGTGCTGTGGGGCTTGGGTGCACAGTATACCTGAAAACTCAGCTTTCTCAGAATGCTTTATCTGTCCAACACTTGCCTTTGAGTTCTTACTGACGTCTTTAAGCAGGTAGATGATAAAACCCTGTAATGACATCATTCATTATGGCTTGTTTACTTTGCTCCCCTTTGGAGCAGTCAGTCCCCCAAGAGGTCTTAAAAACCCCTTGTTGAGTGATGGGATTCAAACCTCTCTCCACCAGGGAGCTCTGCTTCTCCCTCTACCTCACAAAGGTCCAGCAGGTGGTTCCACTTTGGGGGGGCCCTTAGGAAGGAATATTTATAGCTCACTCTTCCCCTTCCTCCTCCTCCCAGGAAGCAGTCAGATAATCAAATTAAGCTTCTGGTAGAAAGTGTTGGAGAAGGTTGCTAGAAAGAGACAGAAGTTGAGCTTGGAGTTTGGAGGGTCTTGCTTTGAAAGGACCAGTGTTTTCCAATAAGTAAAAATAGCAGATGAGAGTCTGGGCCCCTGACTTCATTTGTTGGGAGGCAAAGAATTCTTTGCTTCATAACACAGGCTCTGGAGCTACCCTGCCAGAAATTAAATTCTGTTTCTGTGACTTAATATCTGTGTGATTTTAGACATTTGATTTAACTTCTCTGTATCTTCAGTTTCCTTTTATACAAACAAAGATAATAAGAAAACCTATCTCACAGAGTTGTTGTAAAGAGAAGATTCATTACCCCCTGTGAAATGCTTAAAACAGTCTCTAGCACGTATGAAGCACTGGACGGTTCTTTGTAAATATCATTAATTTTCTTTGGGTTTATTTATCATCATTTTGTTGCTAGCTTTCTCCATCTGCTGCTGTCAGGTAAACACACTCTTACTTCATCTTTACAATAACATGTATGAGGGAAACAAATCAAGAGCAAATATTATTGTCCTTTGACAGGTGAGAAACTATGGAGACATTTTTTCTTTGATTGGTCTTCAAGGTCCGTAATTTTCTCTTATATTAGCATTTTCTATGAGATAAGAGAGTTAATTCATTTTCACATACTGCATACCTATATTATACTGGAAATGTTTTGAATGCTAGGAACATAAGGGTGAATAAGACACACAGAGTCCTTACTCTCATGGAGTTTTAAACTTCATCTTATTTCATCTCTTCTGTTAGCATCTAAGCTCCTGATGGACCAGGTATATATCTGATTTATCTTTGTACCCATCAAAGTATTTAGTACAAACTTTTGCTCAGAGTAAATATTTAAATGTTTGTTAACATAATAGCACATATTTGACTACTCCCTAGTGTCAGATACTAGTGACACTAGTTTATTTATTACCTTGTTAATCCTATAATAACAATCCTGTAAGACTGGTATTCTTATTATTCCAATTTTTATGATGGGGAAAACTAGTATTAGAGACTTGCCTAAGTTCATTCAGGTAGTAAGTTAGCACAAGGCCTTAACTCAGACTGGCTTATCTCTAGATTTCATGCTTTTTGTGTTTGGAAATAAAATTGAGTTGAATGAGCTTTATCAAATTATCTTGATAGATGGCAAGCTGAATCTCAAAGTTGTTAAGCCACTGAAAGTTGAATATATCCTCATGCCCTCTAGCCTTTTTTCCTTAGATCCTATTTGTACTCTTCCAAAAAATGAAATTTCCTGCTTGGACTACGGCTTTGCCTACGAGGTTTCCCTGTTTCTCTGGCATCCATGTTTACAGCTAAATTGATGGTCTTTTGCATCCTGTTGCCAAGGAAACAGAAATCTCCTTGTACTGTCACCACAACCCTGGGAAATAGAAACAGCAGTCATTTCAGTTGTTACCCTGCTTGAAATATGGGGTCTATTTTTAGAACTATGGAGATCATGTAAATAATTAAATAGTGACTTGCTTAGTGACTCAGTTAGAGGCCTATGTTCTGTGATGACAACATGGATTTAAAAAATCTTTGTTTTATTTGACTATCAGTTGATTAATTTTGCTTCCAGTTTGTAGGGAATCAAATATTATTTTGGTATCTTCAGTTTACCAGAGAGATGAATAATCTTCATTTTTAAAGACAAGTTTTATGGTGGTCTTTGAAAACTAATCAATTGTTCAGATACACTTAAGGATTATTTAAAAATGAAAAACAGTACTACAGTCTCCGTATCTGTGTCTCTTTGTCACAGCAACCAGCTATGGCTCTGTGAGTAAGCGTGTGTCATAGAAGGAGTGACTATTGGCAAGTTGCTAACACCAATTTTTATGCATCATTTGTGAAATTTGCCTCATTACTTTAGAGTGACTCACTTGCATATTTTAAAATAATAATAAAACCATTCTTGCCAGAGAGAAACAAGGGGTAGCTATAACAGACAAGAAGTTTATAATAAAAATATTTTAATTAATTCATCAGGAAGTATTTATTAAGCACCTATCAGACAAATAATTGAAGTGGGACACAGACATTGCCTCTAACTGTAAGAAGGTTGCTCACTAATTTACAATTGTGATTGCTGCTGCTGCTGCTGAGTCACTTCAGTCGTGTCCTACTCTGTGCCACCCCAGAGATGGCAGCCTACCAGGCTCCCCTGTCCCTGGGATTCTCCAAGCAAGAACACTGGAGTGGGTTGCCATTTCCTTCTCCAATGCATGAAAGTGAAAAGTGAAAGTGAAGTCGCTCAGCTGTGTCCGATTCTTCGTGACCCCATGGACTGCAGCCTACCAGGCTCCTCCATCCATGGGATTTTCCAGGCAAGAGTACTGGAGTGGGGTGCCATTGCCTTCTCCAATTGTGACTATTCTATGTCAAAACTCATACATATGTCAGGCTGCTTGACTGAAAATTCGAGTTGATCATGTCAAGAAAATGATGGAAGACTCTAGTTTCTGGACATATTTGATTAAGTTTCAAGAAAAATTCCTTTTTGGAAACACTAAATAAAATATACACTAAAATAGAATAAGCATTGTATTAAATATATACTCCAGTTTATAAGAAGGAAAGGAAATTTTCAAGGGAAAATATGAAAACAACTAATAAAGAGATAGTAGGCACTTGACTTGTTGTTCTAATTACCTTGGCTGTGGGGAGGAGTTTGACCTTTAAGATCCGAGGACCTGGTAAAAAGTTCTTTAGAAAATAAACAGCACAACAGCAATAACAACAAACTCCAAAATGTCTCTTTTGAAATAAATAAGAACTTGTGTTCATGTCAAATTATAGTTCAATATTTTTACCACCAGTGTGGCCCATGTATATCTAGACTATGACACAAATAAAAAAGAAGTCTTGGGCTTAATGATATACTTAAATGGAATGGCAGAAGGTAAAATTCTGCTTTGGAAGGACATCCTCTCAATCTATGCCATGTAAGATTCCCATAATAATATCTGCCAGATATCAGTTAATAATCTACAATTATGAAACACAGATCCACCATAAATAAGAAACAGAGAAAAAAAACAATAGAAGAATTAGGCTACCAAAACATTCCAATAACAAAACTATCTTTTAGAGATAACAAAATAACTATGTCTAAGATGATTAAAGACATTTGAAAGAAAGGATTAAAATATAAACATAAAAGCATTATCAAAATGCTTTATTTCTTTTCAAAGCCAGGTACACTAAATCTTAACAGAGCCAGAGAGACAGATGTAAGAGACAGTAACCCTGTGACACTGCCTAATCCACTAGTTCATAGCTCAGCTTGGTTACGCACACAAGGTATAAGAGAGTGCGCCTTGCCTTTCCTATTCCACAAAGGTTTAAGAAAGGTACAGTAGGGAAAGGGGATAAAGCCAATTTTTTTTCTTACTGATAAGTAGATAGAACTGAGAATTCTTCTGGTGCTTTGGGCTTCCCAGGTGGCTCAGTGGTAAAACTCCACCTGCTTGATGCAGGAGACGAAGAGGGATGCAGGTTCAGTCCTGGGGTCAGGAAGATTCCCTGGAGCAGGAAATAACAACCCATTTCCGTGTCCTTGATGGGATAATCCCATAGACAGAGGAGCCTCTGTGGGCTACAATCCTTGGGGTCACAAGGAGTTGGACATGACCGAGCACACACACATGCTAGTGGTTTAATTTAAACTGTGATATGAATTTAACTGCCAGTGCCTATCACCATGTCTAAAAAAAGAGAAAGCGCTCAATAAATATTTGTTGAATTAATTAATGAAAGAAAATGAGTGGAAAATACAAGCAGTTGAAGGCTAGTTACCTGGGATGAAGTGAGAAACTTCTGATACCTTAAGAGGGTTTTGTGGGGGGAAAAAAAAATTATGTGTTTCCTAATCTGGGGCACAAATCTTCCTGGAGAGTTTTTGCTAAGTTTTTATTTTTCCATGACTAGATATTGGGTAGGACATCTAAAAGTGTGTACTGTTACTCAGAGAAAAAGGATGAGTAAATATAAGCATTTGTTGCTATGCAGTGGTGAAGTATTCAGGGACCACAGGAGCTGCAGAGGCAAATAGATTAATTAAAGGCTTTAGGCCTCATCATGAGGGCCTTGAACTTTGTCTGAGTGTTGTAGCCAAAGTAGTTTCCAAAGGGTGGGGCTCAGTGACTCTTTCACCTCAATATTGAGGAGTATCAACTCCCACAGTTTACAGCTGCTCCAGCAACTGGATGCATTTCAAGGAAGAATGACTCATTTTAGAATCCCTGCAGGCAAAGAGACTCATGTTAATGAAAGCAATAGCTTAATGGAATTTATCTGATTTTTAAATATCACTAAGTCTTCTGGTAGACATAAGATGCAAGTCAAGTACTAGAAAGAATAATAATAATCTAGCTAAATTTCAATTATTCACACTAATGTTTTAAATTTCCCCAGAGTAATTTGTGTTTGGCTTTGGTAGAAGTGGTGTGATGCTGTCTTTGTTTTTCAGGACAGATTTATGTACCTAGTCGTGTTTGGCTTACTTTGTTATTGAAATGATTTTTGCATTGCCTGAAAACTCCAAGGAAAGGAAAGGAAGCCCCAAAGACATTCACTGGCAATCAGAAATCAACACAGAATAATCATCTGTACATAGCTTTAAAGTTCTCAGAGCACTTTAAAACTTATTTTATTTTTATGATAATACTGGACAGACTTTTGTCTATGATCCAGTGGACACAACTGAGCCGCTAAACTGAACTGAATTGACTGGACAGACATGGATGTCAAATCATGGTAAGGATGCTTTACCTTATGTAATACCTGTTAGCCTTCTATCATTTCCTAAGCAAATAATTTTTCTAAGAAACAATATGTTTGCTAGGGAAGCACAACTTTAAGAGAAAATCTTCTAGTCCATTCCTTCCAAATAGATCACCGTCCTTGTTAACATTTCAGTTCAGTTATTCGGTCATGTCCAACTCTTTGCGACTCCATGGACTGCAGCATGCCAGGCCTTCCTTTCCAACACCAATTCCCAGAGCTTACTCAAAACTCATGTCTATCGAGTGGGTGATGCCATCCAACTATCTCATTCGCTGTCATCCCCTTCTCCTCCTGCCTTCAATCTTTCCCAGCATCAGGGTCTTTTCCAAGAAGTCAGTTTTTGCATCAGTTTCAGGTTCAGCATCAGTCTTTCCAGTGAAGTTCAGGACTGATTTCCTTTAGGATAGACTGGTTTGATCTCCTTGCAGTTCAAGGGACTCTCAAGAGTCTTATCCAACACCACAGTTCAAAAGCATCAATTCTTCAGCACTCAGCTTTCTTTAAAGTCCAACTCTCACATCCATACATGACCACTGGAAAAACCATAGCTTTGACTAGACAGTTATAGTTGGTTACATTAACAGGGCCAGTTCTGGATCCTTTTCCTTCTTGCATCCCCCTTTTTCTCTGGGAGCTAATTTTATTTATTTTTAATTGAAGGGTAATTGTTCTACATTACTGTGTTAGTTTCTGCCAAACATCAACATGAATCAACCGTAGGTATACCTATGTCCTCCCTCTTGGAATCTCCCTCTCACCTCCCTCCCCATCCCACCACTTTAGGTGGTTACAGAGCCCCGGTTTGAGTTCCCTGAGTTACACAGCAAATTCCCATATACGACTTTGCCCTTTCTCTAAGCAAGCAACGAAGACTGTGTCCCCACTCCATGATCCTGTGTTTGGTCATGAGAACTGGTTTTGTGGTTTCAGTGCAGGTGGAAAACTGAAACATACCTGCAAGCTTATGATAATATTCTAGTGCTTCTAGTGTCATAAGAAACTGTCTAGACCAAACTAGTATAGGATGAGGCATAAGGAGCAAAGTCTAGTCATGTCACTCTAGGAAGGGACGCTTGGCTATAGGAATTCAGGAAGGAAGGCAGAAGAAAGAGGGAAGGAAAAAGGGATGGGAGGAAGGAAGGAGGGGAGGAAGGGGAAAAAAGAACAAATACATCAGGAGTGAAGAAAAGATGTCAGGAAGGAAGCCAGAGTTAGTAGATTCTATTAGTGAAAGCTAATTACTATTAATATTTTGGAAAGCACCCTTCCCAGTTTCTTTTACATGTATAGATATGTTTGTACATAGGATATAAATCATAAGTTTGGCAATACTATGCTTTGCTTATTTAAAGAGGCCATAAGCATCTTTCTGAACCAATCGATATAGATCATCACCATTTTTAATAGATGCAAAATTTGTGTCATTATTACCATCGTTTATTCAACACATTCTTTATTCTGATGGATTGAAAAATGGCCATATATTCTACCTCTCTCTCTGCGCTTCTTTATTATGTGGTTTTGCTGTTCCTGCCATGAAGAAGTGGAGTTGGTTTCTCCATCATTTGAATCTGGGTTGTCCTTGTGACTTGTTTTGGCTGAAAAAATAAAATATAAATGATACTATGCAAGATCTGGTCCTAGTCATTAAAAGGGCCCTTGCGTGTTTCTATTTGTTCTCTTGGAATCCTGCTAAACTGCTATGTGAACAAGCCCAGCTGACAGCTAATCATAGACATATGAGTGAGGCCAGCCAAACAGGAGAACCATCCAGCTAAACTCTGCCAACTTGCCAACCTACAATGTGTTAGCTGAATAAATGGCTATTGAAGTCATAAAGTTTTGGGGTACCTTTTTTATAGCAAATTGATCATTGATTAATCTTTAGATTGTGCTAGTTTTTCTTTATTATAGACCATGTTTTGATGAAAAAATATTTGTATAGTTCTTTACATGCTTGTCAGATTTATTTCCTTATCCTAAGGAAAGGGAGTGAGGTTGCTGGATATGAGGGAGTGTTCATTTTAAGTTATAACATATACAGCTAAGTTGCTCCCTAGAAAGCAAGATTAAGTTATGTTTTAATCAATCACATACAGCAGTATTCAACAGGGTTGGAGGTAGGGACCAATTTAGATAGAGTGTTTCAGGAAATCTTTTCTGGGGAGGTGACCATTGGAGCAGAGACCTGAGGAGGAAACAATGAAACGTGTTTGGGCAAACAGTGGTCTGGGCTAGGAATAAAGCAGCTGTTGTTTAGTCGCTCAGTTGTGTCTGACTCTAAGACCCAATGAGCTGTAGCCTGCCAGGCTCCTCTGTCCATGGGATTCTCCAGGCAAGAAAACTGGAACGGGCTATTATTTCCTTCTTCAGGAAGGAATGAAGAAAAGAATAAATACATCAGGAATGAAGAAAAAATATCAAGAGGAAAGGAAGGAAGCAAGACAGAAGTAACCGATTCTATTAGTGAGAGCTAATTACTATTAATAGTTTGGAAAACATGNATGAAGAAAAGAATAAATACATCAGGAATGAAGAAAAAATATCAAGAGGAAAGGAAGGAAGCAAGACAGAAGTAACCGATTCTATTAGTGAGAGCTAATTACTATTAATAGTTTGGAAAACATGAAGGGATGTTCCTGACCCAGGGATCAAACCCACTTCTCCTGCATTGGCAGCAGATTCTCTACTGCCGAGCCACCAGGGAAACCCAATAGTGCATTTACAAAGACACTTAGAGTGAAGGGGGTATGTGAAGTTTTTGGCTAGTGTGGCTTCAACTGAGTGAAGCAGGCTCAGTAGTTGGATTGCAGATGTGCAGGGGCCAGATTCTGTAGCACCTCTAAGGCTGCAATCAGCGTTTCGTGTATTATTCTGAGTTTGGTGGGATGCCACCGGAAGTTTCTGTGTAGGACTGTGGTATCATCATCATTAGCATCAGCAGCAGCAGCATTTTCCTCATCACTAATACTTGATAAGTGTCTGCTATATACAAGATGTTCCAAGCATGTTCCACGTGTTAATACACTTAATCTTTTCAATGCAAGAACTAGATGCTATCACTATCATCTTAAATTTACAAGTAACACAACAAGCATAAAAAGATTAGATGAATTGCTCAAGTTCACACGAGTTGGAGGCAGAACTAAGATTCAAACCCAGGTAGTCAGGATCCAACTCCTGGAATTAATGTGGTTTACATTTTAAAATGATGCCTCTTGTAAGAATTCTCTATAGAAGAGCAAGCACGAAAGCAACGCTTTAGAAGCTACTATAGGACTCTTGAGGGATCCTATAATTATTTTGAAAATCATAGCTAATCTGATTGATAGAAATGATATCTCTTTGGCATTTTATTTGCATTTTTTAAATTAATAGTGAAATTGAATATTTTTCTTAATGATGTTAAATATTTATATTTCTTTGTTTTTTTCTTTAGNCCTATAATTATTTTGAAAATCATAGCTAATCTGATTGATAGAAATGATATCTCTTTGGCATTTTATTTGCATTTTTTAAATTAATAGTGAAATTGAATATTTTTCTTAATGATGTTAAATATTTATATTTCTTTGTTTTTTTCTTTAGGCCATGCCTTGTGATATGCAGGATCTAGTTCACTGACCAGGGATCAAACCACTGGAGCACAGAGTCTTAATCACTGAACGACCAGGAAAGTCCCTGGATATTTGTATTTCTATGGTTATTTGCATGTACATAGTCTTCATATGATTTTTTCTGTCAGGATTGTTTTATATTTATTTCTGAGAACTCTTTGTATATTAGCTATATTAGCTTAAATGCATGAATTCCTTTATATTACATAATTTGCTGAGGTGAAAATATAGTATTATTAAAATTTCCCAGTTTGTTGTCTTTGGTATTTTGACTTTGTTGATTTCTTTTTTTCATACATTTCTTCTTATTTTTATGCAGCAAGATTTCATTATATTTTATGGTTTCTGAATTTTCTGTTATACTTGGAACAGCTTTCTCCATCGCAAAATTATAAAAGTATTCACCCATATTTTCCTAATGCTTTTATGTTTGCATTTCTTTTTACTCAAATATTTGATTCATTTAAAATTTATATTGGAATCAGGAGTGAGTTGAGATGCAGCTTAATTTATTTTATAAATGACTAACAGATTTTTCCAACATTATTATAAGCATACTCCATCTTTTTTTGCTCTGATTTGAAATCCCATATTTGATATAAACTAAGTTTACATATATGTTGGTATTATTTTTATATTCAATTATATTCCCGCCTGAATACTAGGCTGTTTTAGTGATAATGATTTTATAGTTAATTTTAATATCTGTTAAGATAAATATACCTCTCTCTATTAATCATCCTTTTGGGGATTTTCCTAGCAATTTCTGCTTGTTCATTCTTTAGACTACATTTTGTAATAATTTTTTTGGTTAAAAGCATTTTGTCGAGATTTTGATTGGGGTTGTAGAATTCTATAATTTTTTGTAGAGTGATTTAGAGAGAACTGATGTCTTTCAAGATTAAATTGCAGCTGTACCTGAAAGGTATCATCATTTTGTTAATTTTGTGCAATATTACTGTTATTGTAGCTACTAATATGTTGCATGGGGGGAATTTCCTTATTATCATCTTGTCTTCTCTTCACTCCTCTCCTTTCCACCTACCTCCACCCTCCCCTCCCACAGAAATTGCAGAGCATATTAAAATAGGGACTTTTCAGTACATTCTGTTGAACTTAAGCTTTCTTCTTTTACTTGCTCTGCTTTATCTGCTCCCCAGAGCTAGGGGAATGGTTATTAATAAGTTCCAAATCTTAGTTCCCAGAAGAGGAATGTGTATAAAAGAGCAGATTGGTCCTTAACATCTGTAACTTTCCAGCTCATTGTATGATTAGTCCATAAGCAAGCCACCAGGCATTTTTTTTTTTTCCAATCTGAGACTTACTTCACGTTAGCGCACTTTTGTTTTACAACACTGTTTCCAAGTTTATGACTTTCTTACTTGAGCCGCTTGTTTCAATCGCATCTAATATTTCATCAAATATGGTAAAGAAACCATGAGAATGAATTGATGCTCCTTGCGAGCCGTCTAAAGCAGACACCGCCAGATTGCTGTGAAATGGCTTTTCATTTTTAGCTCTTCTGAATTGTAATATGTTTCTGAGGCCAAATTCTTTGGGGAAACATTATGACTTTTTAAGGTCTCCAAACTTTATGCTTCAGTACAAAAGGCCTAAGGGTGAGGATTTTAAATGGATGAAGTGGAGAAATTTGCACTTCCTTAAGCAAACATATAGCATTTCCTATCATGTGTCAGAAATGAAAACAAAAAATACAAACTAATTTGTCATGAAATTTTCCCTTTTATAATTCCCTCTTTGGTGCTTTTTCAACCTAACAAGTCATATTTTCTCTTCTTTCGTGTCAGGTTTATAGCTTTGCTGGTCACAGTTTCAATAACCATGATGGACGATCTTCTGTTCTATATATCATGTACAAGTATTCGGCTTAAAAGTATCTTTGTGTTCACAGCTTGCTTTCTGTCACCTCCCCGGTCCCTCCTCCCCACTGCATATGCACATGGCGTTATATTATATGCGCGGAGAGCTTTGGGGAAAGCTCATATTTAGGAACATTAAGTAAGCAGAGGATGGCTGCTTATTTGGGCTGAGACTGACCTCACTATGAAATGAGGCAAATTGTCATATTTATGACTCAGGGTAAGTCAATAATATATTGGCGTTCACATGTGGAAACCCATTTATTCCTCAACATGTGGCCTCACTTTGCTTTTCTCCCAAGTAGTGGTTTTCACCTAAGTATGTTTTTTTTATTTTTTGCTCTTTTTCTTTCTCTTCCTTCTTTCATTTTTTTCTCTATTCTTTCTCTGTCCCTCCCTTCCTTTCTTTCATACTTTCTTCCCCTTCTTTCATTCCTGAGCCCCCAAGTAAACTTGGTGGGATTTACAGCATTTCTATATAGCATAAAAAAAGCCTTCTCTTCAGATAACTGAAACTACTATTTCCTTTACCCTCTTATTTCCACCCTCTGTTTGTTAGACCCAGGCTTACACACATATACACACACACTGAAAAGGAAAATTGCATGGTGGATAAATGCTATTCACAACTATTGCCTGGAAATCTGATCCTTGGGTTCTTTGGAATCTGAGTCAGTATCATTTGTTTTTCTTGCTATACTGCATCTCTGTAAATTACAGCAGGAGAAATGAAGGTCATGTGGTTTCTGATTTACTGTAGAGAATATTGAGAAGGGAAAAAAAAAAAGGATCAGAGTAGTCATTGATAATCAAAAAACAGAAAAACCTCACTGTGAAAGTCTTTATTCTTGCTAAATTTGGTCAGCTGTACCTTCCTGGTCCCCCAGCTACAAGGGCCCCATTATCCTTAAATCTATTTTTATAACACTGTCTCTTATACACATCTAGATGTGTATAAGAGACAGCCTATCTCCTGCACTGGAGGCAAATTCTTTATTGCTAAGCCACTAGGAAGCCATATTTCAAGAAATATGCTTCAGTTCAATTTCTCCATTACTCGTGTGAGTTAATATGCTGANCTATTTTGCAAGTGGGGTTTTGGTTGGGAAGGCATACAGAAAACTTTACATCCCTTCCTGTCTTCCCAGTGTGTCTTGGAAATCAAATTTCTCTTCCCCTCTTTTCTAGTTTGGCAGATTTGTGGGGTTTGGGGGCAACTCTTTCTGTACCATCTTTCTCCTTCTCCTTGTATTTGGATTCCAGTTTGGATTCCACAGGCTGTTTGTGGCCAACCACCATCTTCCCCAGCAAATCGTGATGTGCAGATGTCTGTAGTCATTCAGGGGAGAAAGTCTTGCTCTAGGGAAAGACCCAAAAATGCTGAGATGGTCTTTGCTAGCTGCTGTCATTCTTGATTTCCCTCACCAAGCAGACAGCAGTGCAAGGTATTGGAACAGCTGTCCAGACTCTGAACATACTTAGTGTTGATGCTAAATGTCGTAAACACTTTCAACCACCGTTGAAATCAACAGTGACTTCTTTATTTTGCTCTAAGCAATTCTAAGTAACTGTTTGGGGTGAATTTTCCTCGTTTACCCTTAGATTCAGGAGGATTAAATTGTTAAGCATAGAACTGGGCCTGGGGAGATGGGTTAAAACATTCATCTGTGTTTACTCCCAGAGTTAGAGAAGGAACTTATGGCTACCAGTGAGGAAGGATGGGGGAAAGGGAGAGTTAGGGAGTTTGGGATGGACGTGTACACATTGCTATATTTAAAATGGATAACAAACAAGGACCTACGGTATAGCACAGGGAACTCTGCTCAATGTTATGGGACAATCTGGATGGGAGGGGAGTTTTCAAGGGAGTGGACACATGTATATACATATGACTGAAACTAGCACATTGTTAATCAGCTATAAAATGGCAACCCACTCCAGTATTCTTGCCTGGAGAATCCCATGGATGGAGGAGCTTGGTGGGCTACAGTCCATGGGGTCACAAAGAGTCGGACACGACTAAGCGACTTCACTTCACTTCACTTCATACTCCAATATACTTCCCAGGTGGCGCTAGTCACCAAGAACCCACCTGCCAATGCAGGCGATGTAAGAGATGTGGGCTCAATACCTGGGTCAGGAAGATCCCTTGGAGAAGGGCATGGCAACCCACTCCAGCATCCTTGCTTGGAGAATCCTATGGACAGAGGAGCCTGGAGGGCTACAGTCTGTAGGGTCGCAAAGAGTCGGACCCGACTGAAGTGACTTAGCCTGCATGCATACCCCAATACAAAATAAAAAGTTTAAAAAAATTATCTGTATTGCTGCCTTTCTGGTTCCTGGGAGCTCTCTCTCCCCACAGCCTCTGTTTCCAATCTGTGATTTCAAAGAATTGATTCTCTCTGAGGTCATTTCCTGTAATAACACTTGATGCCCTGTTTGTTGTTGCTTGGTTGTTTAAGAAGGGAATCGGGTAGGATTTTCTTCCTACCACATTTTCAACTCATCCTCTGACTGCAGCAAAGACGAGAACTATCTGGGGAGAGTAATACTCACGAGAGACCTAATTCCCCTAATGCTGAAAAGAAGAGAGACTAAGGCCGTCTCCACAGATCATAAAACAAGCAAGATTTGGCAGCTCTCCAGCTCATTCAATTTGAGTTAAACAGGGGTGATTGTTTAATGTTTTATTTTTGGCTTAACAATCAGAGAGTTTTTGGGAAAGTTGATTATAGTGCAATTACTGATCATCCTAAAGACAACCTGTTGTGTTGTATCATGTAGCTTAAGAAGCAGATATGAGTCTCAAGAATTTCAGTTGTGTGACTAATTTCTACCTAAAGATTTTGCATGTGAGTAAAGCAAAAAGCTATCCTACCATGAAGTATGCATTTATTAGGGCTTTGGTTAATTTGATTGAAAGGAATAATCAGGCTGTAGAAGCTGAGCTCAAGCTTAGTTCAAGGACTTGATTTACCTATTTACTCCCATTTTGAAAATTCACATTCCTTGGCTAATACAATCTAGATTCACACTCAAAAGGGCTAGACACAGGGATCCTTGATGACAGGAGTCATATTTTAGTTTTTGTGTCAATAGCATAGTGCCTGAATGTAGTAGGTGCTTAGTAAATATATTTTGAAAAGGTATGTAATAGTGGATCAATTCATTTTTACCACCTTTTTATTGTGATAAAATATACATAACATGGGGTTTCCAGGTGGCGCTAGTGCTAAGAACCTGCCTGCCAATGCAGGAGACATAAGAGACACAGGTTCAATCCTTGGGTCAGGAAGATTCCCTGGAGGAGGGTATGGCAACCCACTCCAGTATTCTTGCGTGGAGAATCCCATGGACAGAGGAGCCTGGCAGGCTATAGTCCATAGGGTCACAAAGAGTCAGACATGACTGAAGGGACTTAGCACACTCATACATAACATGCTAAGTCTCTTCAGTCATGTCCGACTCTGCTCCACCCCCATAGATGGCAGCCCACCAAGGCTCCCCTGTCCCTGGGATTCTCCAGGCAAGAATACTGGAGTGGATTGCCATTTCCTTCTCCAATGCATGAAAGTGAAAAGTGAAAGTGAAGTTGCTCAGTCGTGTCTGACTCTTAGCAACCCCATGGACTGCAGCCTACCAGGCTCCTCTGCCCATGGGATTTTCCAGGCAAGAGTACTGGAGTGGGGTGCCATTGTCTTCTCTGTATATATAAGATAACATGCACTATTTTACTTATTTCAAGTGTGTAGTTCAATGGTATTAAACACATTCACATTGTCGTGCAACCATCACCACCATCCATTTCCAGAATTTTTTTTTTGTTCTCCCAAACTGAAACTTTATACCCATTAAGCAATAGTTCCCCATTCCTTCCTACTCCCACCCCACTCCCAGGCCTTGGAAACCACCATTCTACTTTCTGTCTTTATGGATTTGGCTATTCTAGGTACTTCATGTAATAGAATAATACAGTGTTTTTCCTTCTGAGTCTGGCTTATTTCACTTAACACGTCTTCAAAACTCATCCATGTTGTAGCATGTCTCAGAATTTCCTTTCTTTTGAAGACTGAATCATATTCCATTGACTGCACAGACCACATTGTACTTATCCAGTAATGAAAGTTTGGATTGGTTTTATCTTTTAGCTATTGTGAATAATGTTGCTGTGAACTTGGCACATGATAAAAATTTTACCATTTTTATAAGAAATAAATCATTGCTCAGAAAGAATTCACATTATAGGAATCATTTAAATCTATTGATGTAGCTGAAGTGCTTAAGCCATTTTCTGGTCATTTGGTTTGTTCTGGGAAGTTCACCTACCAGAGAGTGAGCCCTATCAGTGTGACATTCTTGTCATGTCAACCTTTATACTTTCAGCATCTGACTAGAGCCTGGCCAAAGATGGCTGAGCAGTGTTGTTGAATGTAGTTACTAGAGTTAATGATCAGATTTGTACTTTCAGCCTCAGAGAGAAAAAAGAAATTAAAGCTAGAATACTGAGTGTATTTATTGTTAACTGATTTATCTATGTTTCTTTCTTTCCCACTAAACTAGATATTTTCTCAGCATAGAGACCAGTTTGAAATTAGAGAACTTCAATCCTTTTTAATTACATTTTTTCATAAGAATGTCTAAAACTAATGTCATTTGTTCATCTTTATATTGACACCTAAATTTTTGCATAATATGTTAAGCAATACTATGAAAATTACTTGTGTGTTGCAGGAATTGACAGTTAATATAAAATTGTTACCTCACTATTTTGGCATGCCAAGTTGCTTCAGTCATGGCTGACTCTTTGCGACCCCATGGACTGTAACCCTCCAGACTCCTTTGTCCATGGGCTTCTCCAGGCAAGAATACTGAAGTGGCTTGCCATTTCCTTCTCCAGGGATCTTCCTGACCCAGGGATCAAACCTGCATCTCTTTTGTCCCCTGCTTTGACAAGCCCATTCTTTACCACGAGTGCCACTTCCCAAGGTGTATAGCATAAAATTTTGATTCTACCATCACCTACTTATATATAGATAATTAAGCCCTATTGTGACAGTTGGGAATTTTAGAAGTTCTTCTTCTTCCCTTAATTTATATTATCATTCCATTTCTCTCACAGAATTTTGAGCTAATTTAACAGTTGTTTTATGGTTATTGAACACCATACCACTCTTATTAGCAACACTATATCTCTTAAATGTTTAATTTAAATTTTCAGTGCCCACAAGTCTCCATGTTGGAAACAATTTCTGCTGTGTTGAATCATTCAATTATCACAAACGTTATTAGTGCATAGTCAATAAAAAACCACAATTATATTACAATTTTAAAATTACCTATAGTCTTACAATTTATGATTATTACTCATACAATAATATAAAATTTTATGGGATGTAAATTTTTTAATGATAGTAGATTTAAAATTCTCTATTTGTTCCCTTAATTACCAGATGAATGGAATTCAGAATCAATACTATTTCTATTTTTTATTTTAACAGATGTAGCATTGAGATAGTTTGTCCTCATAATAAATTAGATGGGAACAAATGCCTTTTGATTTAAGTGTTAAAAAGTAATTAAGAGACCTATCATCAAAAAATATTTTAAATAATTAATCAGATGGCAGTTCAGTTAGGTCCTCCTTCATTTTCTTAGTTTTTTGGAAGTATAATTCCTTACATTAGTTAATATAAATATTAATTTAATTATATTAATTAATATAATTAATTAAATGTTAATATTAACATTTTAATATTTTAATTAATCAAATTAACTTATTCAATCACTGATTTTTTGACAGCCATTTCACTTTTGAATTTTAAAGATGAATTAAAAAGGCAAGAAAATGTGCCCTGAGTTTGTGCTTGGGTATTGCAAAGTTGCAGTTGCCTTCAATATATAATTTTTTTAATCAGCATTTTTTTTCTTTGCTCTTGCAGAACTCTTCCTTAGGAGCAGTTCTTTTTTTTTTTTTTTGGAGAATAGTTGGAGGATGGAAAAGAACAAGATCATTAAACAAAAATCTTTATCTCACTTGCTTTTGCACAAAATATATCTAACTTCAGAACATCCTAAATGGGTTGATAATACTTAGGGTCTAATGCCACACTTTGCTTTTATACGCATAAATACATAAGATAGGAAAACATAAGGCGCCCTCTCACTGGTTTAGGTGTCTCCTATAGACACAGGAGCCTTCACCAATGCCAATATTTCATATGATCTGTTTGACGGGGGAGGACTGAAGGATTTCACACCTCAGGAAAACGCACCATTATAAGCTTCAGGATCAGAGGTATGTCTGTCTTTTGTCAATTGGCAGAAGGAAGAATGGACAGGAAATGTCAACTCCAGATATTTCTTCAAGCAAAGAGATTTTTAAAAACCAAATATGGAGGCTGAGAAACAGAAAATGTATTCTTTTAAAATTACCCAAGTCAATAGCCCCTTGGGCAGTGTATACCTTCAGGGCTACTTATATTCCAGCTTAACCACCACTGTCTTATGTTCCTCTGTACCATCATTTAGCTTAACAAACACTGATATTTATGAGGGCATCACAGTTGTAAATTCCTTACTTTCATGATACTATTTCTTATGAACTTGTTAGCTCCATGAGTTACTACAGATTGCATAGCTCTGGGTGACAGACACCTCATTCATTCATTTTTTTTTTTCATTCGTTAATTCAGCAAATACATGAGAAATACCTACCATTTACAATTCATTGTAGCTTAGCTAAAGATAATAACAAAATAAAATAAGGAGCTCCTATTAGGAATGAGAAGCCTTGTACACAAATAACTATGATACAAATCAGAAATTGTCACATTGTTATGTGGGGAGTTGAGAGGAAGAAACAATTATGGCTTAAAGAATCAGATCCCAAGAATGACAGTGTACCTGTATATGGATAGAGGCAAAGTCATCTTGACTTCTAGAAATGCTCCTTGAGGGATCTGTTGGCTCAATCTTCCTATTTGAAAGGCAGCACTTTATTTAACCTTTGTAATTTACATGCTCAAGCTAACATTTGTGACCATGTATATAAAACCTTGAAAGTGAATTCACTTATTCCTTACTTATGGAGTCAATTGAATCATGTTTTATTTCTTTTTCAGCTGAGAATAGGCATATAGCATCATAGTCTGTCAGTTTCATATTTATTGGGGGAATATTTTCAGATCAATCTTTCCTCACTGGCTTGAGAACACATTTACTTTTATTTCATGAACTCTACTTCAACCAAAAAAAAAAGTATGATGCTGACTCAGCACACAAAGCTACATTTTATACCTGTCAGGCTGCATATAGATTTTTATAAGGTGAACAATGGCTGTATTTAAGTACCGATGGAGTAATCATGAAGTCTTCTGGCAGTATCCTTTGGAAACTGAATCCATAAATTTTATTAGTATTAAATGTTTCTAATGGGAGTTGACAAATAGTTGAATGGGATAGTCTTTTCTCTGTTCTTGGCAAAGAGAGAGGGAAGAAAAAGTCCCTATTACACAATGAGAAATGCATTAATGCTCAAGCCCATTCATCTCAATTTTGCACAAATATAATTTAAGACCTTTTACAACTGTTGGTGAAATTACAGTGTGCTGTGGGGAAGTTGCAAAATTTTTATGGACCTAATAAAATTGTCATTGTAATAGCATTATAGGGTGCTGGGACAATATAGATATTTGTAATATCGTACTCCCATGCCAAACTGAAAAGGGAGATAGTAAGTTTGATTGGAGGCAAATGCTGAATAGGGCTAAAATCCAAGTTTGTTTGATAATGAAAATCTCCCTATTAGTGTTTGGTATCAAATGAAATTGCATGGGTGATTAGGCATTTTGACTGGTTGGCTTTATAATGGACCAGATAAGCATCATCAAGCACAGTCTATAAAATAAGTTGTTGTTGAAATAATGTACCATCTTCAGAGAAATTTCAGAATAATTTTCATTTGTGTAGTTTCTGCTTTTTTTACCCAAGTGTGATTTCAGAAATAGACTCAGTGGCCTTTTTCTACTCTCACTTTTAGCACACAGCCAAAAATCTCCTGATGGTCTTTAGTCAGACTAAAAGCTTTTGAAAACATCTGATAAGAAATCCAGTCACTTTGATGCATGAGGTCAAAATAAACAGCCCTTCTTGTTATCAACACTGCTGGTGATGTCAGTTAGGAGAGAGCACTATAAAACAGCTCAACACTAAAATCTTGAAGACCGAGAAGAGAATTTGCAGCACGTGCCCCCGCTGGAGCTGTGGCCTTTTTTATATGACCACTGCCTATCCTGGGTTCACGTCCAAGATCCACAACAGAATCGAATGGATCAAACATTCAGTTTCTCCAAGGTGGAGTGTGACACACAGCATACACTCTAGCATACATGTGAAAGACATGTGAAAGACAGGATGTTTACTCATTTCTGTTGATGGACCTCAGCTGAGGAAAGTAATACAAACACAAGTCATTGGCGAAGTCTTTCATTTGAATCCCAACATCCTTGCCATTCCTGAAAAAAAATTAGCTTGATCTAAACCTGTTAATCCTATTCCCCCTTAGTAGTGATTAGTCTAGGAATGGGCCCACTGACCCACTGCCTTCTGGTGTTCCATGAAGATAAGTGTCCTAGTACTTCCTGGGGTGACCCAGGAAGGGCAGTCCCTTTCTCCCCTGTGTCCAAGTGTGACACATGGAAATGCTGCAGCCATCTCACTACAGCTGAGGATGAGGCAAAACAGAGAGGAGACTGGAGCTAGGAGAGACATAGGAAAGACCCGGGACAGAGCCTGACATGATCTACCTGCCTTTTCTCTCGAGGGCAAACATCTGGGGCAGGAAAGAAACTTTGCCAGGAACAAATTTGTAGAGCTATGCCACTTGCCAGTCACATAAACTTTTGGAAAAGTCTCACCCTCTCTGAGCCTTGGTCTCTCCACCTATGAAACAAGGAGACAAAAAGTACCTACTTTATAAGGCTGATTGTGAGCCTTAAGTGACTGCACACATGTGCGCTGCTCAAAAGAGTGTCTGGTACACTGTGGATGCTCAGTAAATCCCCGCTATACTTATTATTTTTGTTATGTGAAAAATGGTCTTCCTTTATTGTTTAAACCATTATGAGTCAGAATTTTCTGTCATTTTAAAACAGAAATATTTGGCAATTTCACATAGCATCACCGATACATTGGTTTTGCTCCAAGGTCATATTTTTAAGGAAGACTCAGCTCACCAACCTATTTCAATGACGCCTACCTCTAGCATTGCCTGCCTCCTCCCCTGACTTGTTTTTCCCCAAAGAACCTGTCATCAAATCAATAATATATTTTACTTATTTATTTGTTTGCATGTTGTCTTCCCTCATGAGGATGTAAATGTCACAGGGGCAAGGGTTTTTTGCCCTTTTTTTTTTTTTTTTACAGCTCTACTTTTACAGCTAGGTTGAGTACCTGGCACAGAGGAGGCACTCAACTGTTTGTTGACTGAATAAATGTTGTATCATGTGCAGTTTGGTAACACTGCCACAAACAGGGCAAGCAAACCTCTGCACCCTTGGATCATAATGGTGACAGACCCGCAGTGAAGTCAGTGCTTCTTCCTCCAAATAGAAAAGTGAAACAATTTAGGTAGCTTCGGAAGTTATTGAGCAAAACACCCACTTTCTGGGTCAAGCCTCTACTCTAAGGGAGAAATTATCAGCATCTTTAAGGATGGATACATCATAGCAGTTTGTGTGGGCTGCTAAGTCTGAAATCCATTGGGTAAGGCAACAATCTGGAAACTGGGGCAGAAATTGATGATGGAGTTTTAGGTAGAATTTTTTTCTCCAGGAAACCTATTTTTGTTCTTAAAAGCCTCGAAAGTGACTGCATGAGGCTCATCCACATTATTGAGGTAATCTTCTTTACTTAAAGTCAACTGATTGGAGATGTTGCCACACCGCAGGAAGTAAGTGGTAGGCATAATCGATGCTTCATCTGTATTTACGGCCACTCCCCATTGCTCACATTATCACCTGAGCTCCGCTTCCTGTCAGATCAGTGGCTGCATTAGATTCTCATAGGAGTGCAGACCTACTGTGAACTGTGCAAGTGAGAGATTTGTGTGGTGTGCTCCTTATGAGAATCTAATGCCTAATGATCTGATTCCGCGCTATGGTGAGTTGTATAATTATTTCATTGTATATATCAATTAATAATAATAAAAATAAGGTACATAAAAATTAATGCACTTGAATTATCCTGAAACCAACCCCCTCACTGCCCTGATCCCTGGAAAAATTGTCTTCCACAAAACTGGTCCCTGGTGCCAAAAATGTTGAGGACTGCTGCCTCACATGATTTATCCCATTTAATCCTCACTGAAATCCTATGAGGTAGAAGCTACTGCTGCCCTCATTTTACAGTTTAATCTCTTGGGCCATAAAGCCCTTAAGATCATGAAGCATGTCTAGTCCTTCCAGTGTACTCAAGTTCAGAGCTTTATTTGCAATGGATTCTAAAGAAGGACTGACTGTTAGGCTGGCTGGGGTTCCTTAAAAGCTTTGCCTTAAAAAAAAAAAAAAAAAAAAAGGCCCGAGAGGGCTCACTTTGTCTATCCAAAGAGTAATAAGCCTGTGTCTTTTCATTTCAACCCCTTATTGTAATGCTGCCAAGACCAGAACACCTTGGGTTGGAAACCTGACTAGGAATACATTATGATCAAAAGTGGCTCCATCTTATATGTCACAAGTTTTAAATTTAGGGTTCATTTCAATGTTCATTTCAATCTGGAAAAGCATAATTTCATTTGAAGGAAAAAGAAAACAATCACTTTTAATAAGTCTTTATGAACGAGGTTCAGAGTGCTTCTTGGACAACAAATGGCTCAGAAAACAACGTTGTGGTGAGTTAAGTGTAAATGGGTCAGAAACATGCAGATTAAATTTCCCTGGAAACACTCAAGGGCTTCCAAAATTAATGGGGGGGAAATACTTGGACAATGAATAGTTTAAACTTTATGCTTTTAATTCTTTTTTTCCCCTTTTCACTCTGCTGATTTAATTTTCTTCTACAAAACACTTCCTAGGGTGACTTCATTTCTTGTGGTCAGGATGCTGTCAGGCCAAATTGTCATTAATCCTGGTGCATTCTGGGTGGCCCAACCTGGGTATCAACTGTATTCTTTCTCTAACCGTAGTTCGCTTTTCTCTCCACTATATATATGTCTTTCAATACAGGAAAGGTATAAAAATAAAAACATAGTTCAAAGTCTGTGCCAAGCTTTGGGGCCTTGTGAAAGTCCACCATTATGACACTCGAGAGATAAATGTGTGAGGTTCTCATATGTTAAAAACTGATAAATCTTCTGTGCTTTAACTCAGAAAATACAACGATGGATATGGATGTGGTAGGAGGATACATAAATCAAGATTTGAAGATTCTTAGGAGGGACTTTTGAAAGGGCCTCTAACCCATTCCCAAGCCTCAGACATATCTCAATATAAAACATGACAGAAACATAATTATAGCCCCATTTCTTAAATGATGCCTGAGATAAATTTTCTTCAACATACTTTAGAAAAATATCCCTATATATTTTTCTTCTCCAGAAGTCCCCATAAAACTAACCAAATTCCATTTTATAGGAATTTAGGTTTATTTTATTTTTTTCCTGTCTTTGAAAGAGAACAGACTCTGGAACACTGGATTGGTGTCCATGACTTTTCTTGCTTGGGCCTTGTCTGACCTTAGTCAGTGAAGCTTGTCAGACATTTCTCTCTTTCTGAAGATAATAATGCTGACAGTGCTTGTTTTGCAATTTTTCCTGCCATATCTACAAGCAATATCCTCTCCAACATCTATTAAATCCTTTCCATCACAGCACATTATATGATAGAAAAAAACAATTTACTTTATTTAATGAGTGTCAAAGTAGTGGAAAATATGGTAGCTGCCTCCTAGAGCTTAGAGTTTGGTTGGGGTTATAGAATTCACACGCATGGTTGTGTGACAGGGTTGGCAAATCTTCTCTCTAAAGGCAAACATTGGACAAAATTGATAAAAACAAGTACTTCTGGAACTTAACCAAAGGTATGCAACAATATGATTAAGATAGCAACTCACCACAAATTGGTGTATATAATCAATGCAGTCTCTATCAAAATGCAAGCAAGTAGTTTTGCAAAAATTGGCAAAATTCTCTTAAAATTTATAAGGAAATACAAAGGACCTAGATGGCCAAAATTAGTTTTGAAAATAAGCAGACTCAAGGCATTATTTTACCTCATTTCAAAACTTACTATAACATCTTAGCAAAAAAAAACCAAAAAATCAGTGTGTTATTGGTGCAAGGATACACTTAATAATCAATGGAACAAATTTAAGAGTCCATAAATAGTTCATTTCATTAAAGGTAATTGATTTTTAGCAAAGAATGCCAAGACAATTAACTGGGAAACAATAGTCTTTTCAACAAGGATGCTAGGGTTATTGTATTCCTCGTGGAAAAACCTGGACATGGGACCTTCATTTCATCTGCAACATTGACTCAAAATGGATTATAGATCAAAATGTAATAGCTAAAACTATACAACTTCTTGAGGAAAATATCAAATAAAATATTTGAGGTCTCGAGTAGGAAAAAAATTATTAAACATAACTCCAAAACATGATCCATAAAAAAACTGATAAATTGAGCATTACCAAAATTTAAACTGTTTGTATTGCCAAAGACATCATTATCCTAATAGAAAAACAAGACATACATAAGGAGAAAATATTTGCAAGTCATACATATTTTTTCATAAAGGACTAGTACCCAAAATACATGAGGAAATCTTACAACTCAGTAAGATAAATAATCTGACATAAAAATAGGCAAAAGATCTGAGTAGATATTTTACCAATGAAGATATTCAAGTTACTAATAATTATTGTGAATAAAAAAGTTGAACATAAGTTTATGAGAAAAGCAAATTAAAATTACAATGTTATACCTCTATATATTGATTAGAATAACTATAAAAAAAATAAAAACAAGAGTTAATGAGAAAGTAGAGAGATTGGAACCATTATGCATTGTTGGTGGCAATATAAAATGCTTAGCCACTTTAGAATAAACAGTTTGATAGTTTCTTTAAAAGCTAAACATAAATTTTTTAAAATTTATTTATTTTTTTACTTTATAATATTTTACAATACTGTACTGATTTTGCCATACATCAACATGAATCCACCACAGGTGCATACGAGCTCCCAATCCTGAATCCTCCTCCCACCTCCCACCCCACATTATCTCTCTGGATCATCCCGTGCACCAGCCCCAAGCATCCTGCACCCTGCATCGAACATAGACCAGCGCCTTGTTTCTTACATGATAGTATACATGCTTCAGTGCCATTCTCCCAAATCATCCCACCTTCTCCCTCTCCCTCAGAGGCCAAAAGTCCATTCTATACGTCTGTGTCTCTTTTGTTGTCTCACATACAAGGTCATCATCACTATCTTTCTAAATTCCATATATATGTGTCAGTATACTGCATTGGTGTTTTTCTTTCTGGCTTACTTCACTCTGTATAATTGGCTCCAGTTTCATCCATCTCATTAGAACTGATTCAAATATATTCTTTTTAATGGCTAATACTCCATCGTGTGTACATACCACAGCTTTCTTATCCATTCGTCTGCTGATGGACATCTAGGTGGTTTCCATGTCCTGGCTACTATAAACAATGCTGCAATGAATATTGGGGTACATGTGTCTCTTTCAATTCTGGTTTCCTCGGTGTGTATGCCCAGCAGTGGGATTGCTGGGTCATAAGGCACTTCTATTTGCAATTTTTTAAGGAATCTCCACACTGTTTTCCATAGTGGCTGTACTAGTTTGCATTCCCACCAACAGTGTAAGAGGGTTCCCTTTTCTCCACACCCTCTCCAGCATTTATTGCTTGCAGACTTCTGACTGGCGTGAAATGGTACTTCATTGTGGTCTTGATTTGCATTTCTCTGATAATGAGTGATGTTGAGCATCTTTTCATGNATTGGGGTACATGTGTCTCTTTCAATTCTGGTTTCCTCGGTGTGTATGCCCAGCAGTGGGATTGCTGGGTCATAAGGCACTTCTATTTGCAATTTTTTAAGGAATCTCCACACTGTTTTCCATAGTGGCTGTACTAGTTTGCATTCCCACCAACAGTGTAAGAGGGTTCCCTTTTCTCCACACCCTCTCCAGCATTTATTGCTTGCAGACTTCTGACTGGCGTGAAATGGTACTTCATTGTGGTCTTGATTTGCATTTCTCTGATAATGAGTGATGTTGAGCATCTTTTCATGTGTTGGGTTAGCCATGCGTATGTCTTCTTTGGAGAATTGTCTATTTAGTTCTTTGGCCCATTTTTTGATTGGGTCATTTATTTTTCTGGAGTTGAGCTGCATAAGTTGCTTGTATATTTTTGAGATTAGTTGTTTGTCAGTTGCTTCATTTGCTATTATTTTCTCCCATTCCGAAGACTGTCTTTTCACCTTGCTTATAGTTTTCTTTGATGTGCAGAAGCTTTTAATTTTAATTAGATCCCATTTGTTTATTTTTGCTTTTATTTCCAGTATTCTGGGAGGTAACTTTACATGACTCATCAATTTCACTGCTAGGAACCTACTCAAGAAAACATGTCCACACGAAGATGTGTATATGAACATTCAAAGTATAAAATGGAAAAATCCAAATGTCCATAAAGTGACGACTGATTTTAAAAAATCGTATGTCAGTATAAGGCAGTACTTATTTATCAATAGAAAGGAAATAAGGATTCTACTAACTGATGCTATGACATGCATGAACCTCAAACAATGATGCTGACTTGAAGAAGCCAGATGTAAACAGCTACATATTATATGATTCCATATACATAAAATCTCCAGAAAAGGCACAAGTTTAAAGACAGGAAGCAGAACATTAACTGCCTGGTGCTGATGGAGTGGTGAGAATGAACTACAAAGGGCATGAGTACACGTTTTGAAGTTTAAAGGAATGTTCTAAAACTGGATTGTGGTGTTGATTGTTCAACTCTGTAAATCTGACTTAAAAAATCATTGAAATGTACTCTTATAATGAGTAGATTAAACTATAATTCAATAAAACTCTTAAAGAAGAAAACATGATATATATACCATTTATCAGACATAGTACTAGGTGCCGGCAACAGAGGGAAACAGTCAGACAAAAATCCTGCCATAAGGGGACTTACAGGCAGCCAGTGTCTCTAAGGATCGTGAGCAGGTGGCCTGCCTTTGCAGTTTCTGAGACAAACGAACCATGTTAAATGCACTATATTCTTCCTGCTTTCATGGAAAGTGAAAGTGAAGTTGCTCAGTCGTGTCTGACTCTTTTCAATCCCATGGATTTGTAGTGCACCAGGCTTCTCTGTCCATGGGATTTTCCAGGCAAGAGTACAGGAATGGGTTGCCATTTCCTTCTCCAGGGGATCTTCCTGACCCAGGGATCAAACCCAGGTCTCCTGCACTGCAGGCAAATGCTTTACCCTCTGAGCCACCAGGGAATCTTACGTTCTACTTGTAGAGGTTTTGGGGAAGATGGAAAATAAGGACACAAACATGTAAATATATAACATTTTGCTGCTGGTGCTAAGTAGCTTCAGCCATGTCCGACTCTGTGCAACCCCATAGATGGCAGCCCACCAGGCTCCCCCGTCGCTGAGATTTTCCAGGCAAGAACACTGGAGTGGGCTGCCATTTCCTTCTCCAATGCATGAAAGTGAAAAGTGAAAGTGAAGTCCCTCAGTCATGTCCGACTCTTAGCGACCCCATGGACTGCAGCCTACCAAGCTCCTCTATCCATGGGATTTTCCGGCAAGAGTACTGGAGTGGGGTGCCATTGCCTTCTCCCATATAACATTTTAGGAGACGATAAAAGATGTTCATAAAACCTGATCAAAGAAAGGAAATAAAAACTGCTGAGAGGACCAGGAAGAGGTGTTATTCTAAACAGGATGATAATGGAAGACCTCCTTAGTAAGGTAATATTGGATTCGAGAGATTCAAGGAGAGCCACACCTTGTCCAGGGGGAAGAGCATTCCCGGCGGATGGAACTGAGTCCAGGACATTCATGGCTTCTTTGAGGACTGGCAAGGATAGTGTGGCTGAAATACACTGAGTGGAGAGCAAAGAGATACAATTAGGGAGCTGGGGCAGATCACTCAGGACAATGATATGCATTATAGGACTTTAGATTCTGTTCCAAGTGAACTTAGAAGTCATGGGGAGATTTGTTTGTTTGTTTATTTGTCTTGTATGTCTCTCATTAAAGCTGTAAATAATGAGAGACATGGGAAGATTTTGAGCAGAGAAGTGAAATGATTTCATACACTCCAATGGTTCATTTTGGGCTTCCCCAGTGCCTCACTGGTAAAGAATCTGCCTGCAATGCAGGAGATGTGACTGGAGATGCAGGTTCCACCCCTGGGTCAGGAAGATCTCCTGGAGAGGGAAATAACAACCCACTCCAGTATTCTTGCCTGGGAAATCCCAAGGACAGGGGAGCCTGGCCGGCTACAGTGCATAGAGTCACAAAAGAGTCAGACACAGCTTAGTGAATAAGCAACACCAATGGTTCATTTTGGCAGCTGGCAGAGAATAGGCAGTAGATTGCAAGGCTGGAAGCAAGAAGCACAGCTTGGGGAATTGCAGTCATCCAGGAGAAAGATGCCAATGGCTCAAATGAGGTCTTGGTAATTTACATGGTGAGAAGTGGTCCTAGTATACTGGGACTCTAGTCCCAACAGGATTTGCTGGTGGATTGGATGACTGGTGTGGGAGGAGGAGGAGAGGCAAGGACGGCCCCCAGGTTTCTGGTTGGAGAACTGAACTAAGTTAGGAAACAAATGTTCTTTGACTCTGTGCGACCCCATAGACGGCAGCCTACCAGGCTCCCCCATCCCTGGGATTCTCCAGGCAAGAACACTGGAGTGCGTTGCCATTTCCTTCTCCAACATGTTGGGTAGGACTCTTCAAAATTAATGATATGAAATAGATATCCAAAATCCTAAAGAAACAGAAGAGCAGAATGGGATGCCAGAGCTCTCTTTATACAATATTTAAGTCTTATTATGCAGAGCTGATGACTTTAGAAGCACTGGTCTTTGCTCTTCACATCACAAAGAATTTTCCCCACTGTCACGCAAATTCCTGACATTTTAAAGATGGTGGTTGCCATCTTTATTCTTTAGACTCAACAAACATTTTTTCCAGCAGATGGCAGCACTAAAGTTCGGAGGCCGTCAGCACAGAGCCTCTTTAATGAATATAAGTGAGCTGCCTTAGGCCCCCTTTTCAGACAAGTCAGACTTTTTAGTCTCTTGCCTACCTCTCCTCCTCCCCTGAGGGCAACCCCTTCCAATAATCAGCCTTCTAGATGATACCAGAGGCTTTTAACGTCATAATCTCTTGTCACATTACTCAGCAATCTCAAATTGCCCCCAGGAAACCATTTCCTGGAGGCCTCTTTTTTATTTGTGTTCATTAACTCCACTCTAATACATTCTCTTGGAAACCACAGTTTAATAAATTTCATAGCGCATGACCAGCGGACTTAATGAATATTAGTCACTCGAAGCAATTTTTGTTTATTCAGCTTCTCTTGCCTCCTCTCCCTTCCCTTACCCCAGGCTTCATTCCGTGGAATGATAATACACAGAGAGCTGACTAGCTACAGCAGACTGAAAACAAGGCGTAAAAGGATCTTTCTGAACTCACACCTGCTCTAAGATTTGTTATCCTTAAAACGAAAAGCTGTAGGGATTCACTTGGCTCCTTCCTTGTAGCTCCCAGGGGACCTTGCTATTAAACCGCAGGGAGGAGCCCAGCCTTCAGAGCACTTAAAAGTACTTATGTCAAATCCATCCCATTCTTCCGGCCTCTGTTCCTCAATCCCGCCACCATTCCCAGGGGCTGGAGCACATTACAAGGCATTCACTTCATATGAATGGGCACAAACAGACTTTTTCACCATTTAGATATGTCTACATTTGCAGGCACATCCTGTAGGCTGCCTGAAACAGCCTTAATTTCAATTTACTGTCTCCCCATGGACCCTGCCATTCTCCTGAACGTGGAAAACTCAATGGTCGTTTCTCCTCCCCGACCTCTCACCCCCAGCCTCTCGCTGCCCTCCTCCTCTTTCAAGGAAAAGGCTGTACTGGGAGGAACATTTTGCTCAAGATGAATAGAATGAAGCTTTGATGCTTCTAACAGTGCATATGATATTTTACTTAAAAAAAAAATAATGAGCGAGCAGTACCAGATTATCACATTTGGAACATGTTCAAAGTCAGTGCACAAGATCCAGTAAAAGCCATCTTGGGCCCCCTGGAGTACTGCTGTTCAAGAGAGCACGAAATTGTAGCCCTGAAATTCTGCCTTGTTTCTCCTCTGCTAGGGCTAACTATATTTAATGTTTTGTTATGGAAGTTCTCAATGTATACAAAAGTAGAGCTAATAGTATAGAGAACCTCCATGTATCTGTTCTTCAACTTTTACAATAATGGGCATTTGGCTAATGTTATATTATCTAATCCTCCCCTACACCTCCATGTCTTCTTTGTTTGGAGATCTAAAAACATATCAGATTTTTTTTCTCCCTGTAAACAGCATGAATTGCTAACTGATAAGGGCATTCTATGTTTATCATCATCACTGTGCCCATATCATACCTAAAAAATTAATGATAATTTCTTAAAATCATTTAATACCAAATCCATACTTACTTGTCCCAGAGGCCCTCAATAAATCTTACAGTTCAAAATCCAAGCAAGTTCCACTCATTCTACTAATTGCTTCTTAATCTTTTTTGTTCTAAAGAGTAGTTGTTCTTCTGCTTTTCCTTCCTCCTTTTCTCCTTTCTCTCCTCCTTTTCTTCTTAAATTTTATGCTGTAGATTTGTTAGTGTCACCCCTATTTTTGTTCTGTAGAAATGAACAGCACTTTCCATTTGAATGATTGCTTCCTTGTGGTGTCATGTAACTTGCTCTTCCACTGTTAGGACTGTTTATGGTTGAGACAATTTTGGCTGAGTTCTTCAGTCTTTAAGTGAACAAGAAGTATACTGAAGTAGCTAAATGGATTTGACTATTAGGGGAGATCATCATTTTGCTCTGCCATCCAAAGGTAGACTTACTGTTAATTCATTCAGTCTATATAAATTAGCTCCTAGACTATACCAAGCAATCTGCTGGGACTAGGTAATGCAGAATGACCAAGAGCAGAGGAGATGAAAGATAACTGAGAAAAAATAGGGATATTATCCTCATGAAACTTAAGGGTCATGAGTTTTAAAGTACTACTTAGACGCTTATATTGAGTTCTCCGAACGCGTTTGTCAAGTCCACCAACTTACAGACCACTCTCAAATGTACTGAAGAATACTGACCATTAAGTGATGAGAACTACACTAAAAATTAGTAATAAGAAGTCAGACACCAACTCTCCCAGGCCTTTGGATTCCAACCTTTAATAAATTAATTTTACATCTCAAACTTCAACAGAGGTGGAGCAATACTTCTCAAAGAATTAGGCAACTTCTGAACCAAATTAATATATGGACGTCAACATTTTTTGGCCTAGGTTACAAAAGAGGTTCCTTAACAGTCCCTTTGATTTTGACGCTCGTCTTCAAGAAACCACCCATGAGTTGAAATTGGAATTACATTGCAATGTAGTGTGCACAGACTAAACACAACTGAAATGAGTTGTGCAAAACGTGACCTGTCTTATCTATAAGTGTGTCATAAATGCTGACATTTCAAAATCTATCTGGTTTTATTTTTATTCTATTTTATTTAAAAAAAAAATGCTGCTTGCAACCCTGAAAATGAATTTTATGACCTACCAGTGAGTCAGGGCCTGCTGATTGAAGCGCTGACTTTGAGAATGACATAGCTTTTGGATAAGATAGAGTCATGGACCATCTGCTTCAGTTATGCAATTGAGCCACGCTCTCTTTCAGCCATCCTCTCACAGAAGCTGAGATTTTGTGCCTCTGAATTCACATTTGAGAAGGAAATTGGGGTTTTCAGAAACTGTAAAGATCATCACAGAACTTTTCTTGTTTATTTTTAAAATTTTGGATAGAAGAGCTGACAGGCAAGATGGAGGGAGACACTTGGGACAAAGTAAGATCTTCAGGAATTTCAAATGTTTTTTTGAAGACTAACATTTGCTATTTAGCTCCTGCATACTGGATGTTGTTTCAATGTATCTTATGTGGTCCGCATAACAGTATGATGGAGTAGCCTTTATCATCTATAAGTCACATATGAGGAAACGAGTTCACAGAAGGTAGGTAACTNCATGTTGGGTAGGACTCTTCAAAATTAATGATATGAAATAGATATCCAAAATCCTAAAGAAACAGAAGAGCAGAATGGGATGCCAGAGCTCTCTTTATACAATATTTAAGTCTTATTATGCAGAGCTGATGACTTTAGAAGCACTGGTCTTTGCTCTTCACATCACAAAGAATTTTCCCCACTGTCACGCAAATTCCTGACATTTTAAAGATGGTGGTTGCCATCTTTATTCTTTAGACTCAACAAACATTTTTTCCAGCAGATGGCAGCACTAAAGTTCGGAGGCCGTCAGCACAGAGCCTCTTTAATGAATATAAGTGAGCTGCCTTAGGCCCCCTTTTCAGACAAGTCAGACTTTTTAGTCTCTTGCCTACCTCTCCTCCTCCCCTGAGGGCAACCCCTTCCAATAATCAGCCTTCTAGATGATACCAGAGGCTTTTAACGTCATAATCTCTTGTCACATTACTCAGCAATCTCAAATTGCCCCCAGGAAACCATTTCCTGGAGGCCTCTTTTTTATTTGTGTTCATTAACTCCACTCTAATACATTCTCTTGGAAACCACAGTTTAATAAATTTCATAGCGCATGACCAGCGGACTTAATGAATATTAGTCACTCGAAGCAATTTTTGTTTATTCAGCTTCTCTTGCCTCCTCTCCCTTCCCTTACCCCAGGCTTCATTCCGTGGAATGATAATACACAGAGAGCTGACTAGCTACAGCAGACTGAAAACAAGGCGTAAAAGGATCTTTCTGAACTCACACCTGCTCTAAGATTTGTTATCCTTAAAACGAAAAGCTGTAGGGATTCACTTGGCTCCTTCCTTGTAGCTCCCAGGGGACCTTGCTATTAAACCGCAGGGAGGAGCCCAGCCTTCAGAGCACTTAAAAGTACTTATGTCAAATCCATCCCATTCTTCCGGCCTCTGTTCCTCAATCCCGCCACCATTCCCAGGGGCTGGAGCACATTACAAGGCATTCACTTCATATGAATGGGCACAAACAGACTTTTTCACCATTTAGATATGTCTACATTTGCAGGCACATCCTGTAGGCTGCCTGAAACAGCCTTAATTTCAATTTACTGTCTCCCCATGGACCCTGCCATTCTCCTGAACGTGGAAAACTCAATGGTCGTTTCTCCTCCCCGACCTCTCACCCCCAGCCTCTCGCTGCCCTCCTCCTCTTTCAAGGAAAAGGCTGTACTGGGAGGAACATTTTGCTCAAGATGAATAGAATGAAGCTTTGATGCTTCTAACAGTGCATATGATATTTTACTTAAAAAAAAAATAATGAGCGAGCAGTACCAGATTATCACATTTGGAACATGTTCAAAGTCAGTGCACAAGATCCAGTAAAAGCCATCTTGGGCCCCCTGGAGTACTGCTGTTCAAGAGAGCACGAAATTGTAGCCCTGAAATTCTGCCTTGTTTCTCCTCTGCTAGGGCTAACTATATTTAATGTTTTGTTATGGAAGTTCTCAATGTATACAAAAGTAGAGCTAATAGTATAGAGAACCTCCATGTATCTGTTCTTCAACTTTTACAATAATGGGCATTTGGCTAATGTTATATTATCTAATCCTCCCCTACACCTCCATGTCTTCTTTGTTTGGAGATCTAAAAACATATCAGATTTTTTTTCTCCCTGTAAACAGCATGAATTGCTAACTGATAAGGGCATTCTATGTTTATCATCATCACTGTGCCCATATCATACCTAAAAAATTAATGATAATTTCTTAAAATCATTTAATACCAAATCCATACTTACTTGTCCCAGAGGCCCTCAATAAATCTTACAGTTCAAAATCCAAGCAAGTTCCACTCATTCTACTAATTGCTTCTTAATCTTTTTTGTTCTAAAGAGTAGTTGTTCTTCTGCTTTTCCTTCCTCCTTTTCTCCTTTCTCTCCTCCTTTTCTTCTTAAATTTTATGCTGTAGATTTGTTAGTGTCACCCCTATTTTTGTTCTGTAGAAATGAACAGCACTTTCCATTTGAATGATTGCTTCCTTGTGGTGTCATGTAACTTGCTCTTCCACTGTTAGGACTGTTTATGGTTGAGACAATTTTGGCTGAGTTCTTCAGTCTTTAAGTGAACAAGAAGTATACTGAAGTAGCTAAATGGATTTGACTATTAGGGGAGATCATCATTTTGCTCTGCCATCCAAAGGTAGACTTACTGTTAATTCATTCAGTCTATATAAATTAGCTCCTAGACTATACCAAGCAATCTGCTGGGACTAGGTAATGCAGAATGACCAAGAGCAGAGGAGATGAAAGATAACTGAGAAAAAATAGGGATATTATCCTCATGAAACTTAAGGGTCATGAGTTTTAAAGTACTACTTAGACGCTTATATTGAGTTCTCCGAACGCGTTTGTCAAGTCCACCAACTTACAGACCACTCTCAAATGTACTGAAGAATACTGACCATTAAGTGATGAGAACTACACTAAAAATTAGTAATAAGAAGTCAGACACCAACTCTCCCAGGCCTTTGGATTCCAACCTTTAATAAATTAATTTTACATCTCAAACTTCAACAGAGGTGGAGCAATACTTCTCAAAGAATTAGGCAACTTCTGAACCAAATTAATATATGGACGTCAACATTTTTTGGCCTAGGTTACAAAAGAGGTTCCTTAACAGTCCCTTTGATTTTGACGCTCGTCTTCAAGAAACCACCCATGAGTTGAAATTGGAATTACATTGCAATGTAGTGTGCACAGACTAAACACAACTGAAATGAGTTGTGCAAAACGTGACCTGTCTTATCTATAAGTGTGTCATAAATGCTGACATTTCAAAATCTATCTGGTTTTATTTTTATTCTATTTTATTTAAAAAAAAAATGCTGCTTGCAACCCTGAAAATGAATTTTATGACCTACCAGTGAGTCAGGGCCTGCTGATTGAAGCGCTGACTTTGAGAATGACATAGCTTTTGGATAAGATAGAGTCATGGACCATCTGCTTCAGTTATGCAATTGAGCCACGCTCTCTTTCAGCCATCCTCTCACAGAAGCTGAGATTTTGTGCCTCTGAATTCACATTTGAGAAGGAAATTGGGGTTTTCAGAAACTGTAAAGATCATCACAGAACTTTTCTTGTTTATTTTTAAAATTTTGGATAGAAGAGCTGACAGGCAAGATGGAGGGAGACACTTGGGACAAAGTAAGATCTTCAGGAATTTCAAATGTTTTTTTGAAGACTAACATTTGCTATTTAGCTCCTGCATACTGGATGTTGTTTCAATGTATCTTATGTGGTCCGCATAACAGTATGATGGAGTAGCCTTTATCATCTATAAGTCACATATGAGGAAACGAGTTCACAGAAGGTAGGTAACTTGGCTGAGCTGACAGAGTTACAAGAGGCAAAGACTAGCCAATTAAAAAAGACCAGATCTCCTCGTGACTAGGTACCCACAGAAGCTGAGGTCAGTCTTTACTTCGATTCCTTGTTGTGTCACATAGTTGACTCAATCCTTTAGTAAGTGAGGAATAAGATAAAATGTGCTAGTACTCCATACCTAGTAAGCAAAGATTATATATTGCATATACATATATGAGATATATTAAAATATATATAGGAAGATACATATACACATATACATATATATATGTACACACATAGATTTTTGTTTCTCGTGATCCCTTGCAAGAAGACAATGTTCATAGGGACTTACCTTGTCTACATTTGTCTGTTAGCATGATGCATTGTCAGATTCCGTAAGTAATAAACACTGAGTGTCAGAGCCCTGCATGGACTGGTGTGCATGCTTGCTAAGGAGCTTCAGCTGTGTCTGACTCTTTGTGATCCCATGGACTGTAGCCCGCCAGGCTCCTCTGTCAATGGGATTCTCCAGGTAATACTAGAGCAGGTTGCCATGCCCTCCTCCAGGGCCTCTTCCCAATCCAGGGATTGAGCCCACGTCTCTTTTATCTCTTGAATTGGCAGGTAGTTTCTTTACCATTAGCACCACTTGGGAAGCCCTGCATGGCCTAGACACTATAGCAAACTTTGAAGAGCAAACCAAGAAACATACAAATTCAACAAAATGTGTCAATATCGAATAGAGAAGCTTGATAAGAGTCATAATTTTGAGCACTTGCTCATGTCTCATCAGTACTATATTACTTTTTAAAAACCCAGGTATTTTGTTGTTGCAATAGCAACATTGGTTTGAAAATGTTTTAATTATGCATTGTATCAAGAGGCAATAATGTTTTGTATTTAAGAGCAAGACCTTTCAAGCTAGATGCCTGTACCCAAATCTTGGATCTGCATTCACCTGCTATGTGTCATGGATGAACTAATTAACCTCCCCTCCTCAACAATATTCTTGTTTGTAAGAATGTTGATGTTGATTCATGGTGATGATGATAAAAGCGTTTACTACCTGGGTTGTTGTGAGGATTAAATGCTTCAGAATGTTTTAAGCACTTGAAATGCTACCTCGAATATAAGAAATATTGGCAAATATTATGTTATTGTGGTTCAGCTGGTAAAAAATCTGCCTACCAATGCAGGAGGAACAGAGATGCTCATTTGGTCCCTGAGTCACGAAGATTCTCTGGAGAAGGAAATGGCAACCAGCTCCAGTATTCTTGCCTGGAGAATCCATGGACAGAGGAGCCTGCAGGCTATAATCCATGGGGTCACAAAGAGTCAGACACGACTGAGCACACACACACACATGATGTTATGAGTTAGGGAGTATTTCCTGTACTTTTGAGAGTCAACTTTCCCAATCTCAGTTGCGAATGAGGAATATTATATTATTTAGTGACATTCTCCAGATAAAAAGTATGAACAAGTTTATGATTAAACATTTTTATTTCGGATCCATCTTTTTTTTTCCCTCTCTTCCTTCCTCTCCTTCTGCCCTTTTCTCTTCTTCCTTCTTATCTTTTTTTTCCCTTGCTTCTCTTGTCTTCCTCCTCCTGGTTAATCATTTATAACAACTTGTCAAAGAGGCAATGCACCTCCCAAGTTGTTTGCTTCAATTCAGTCTCACTTCTTGGCAATGACTGAAGAAGCTTTACTCACTTATTCTCTTCCCTTCCAATGAGGTAAGTAACTTCCAAATCTCTGGACAGTCTTTCCCTTGATATTTAGGAGGACCTTTGACAATTCTGAATCCATTATTTCAGTCCTCATACAGATCACTCTATCTCAAAATCATTGCTAATTGAAAACTGAAAGACATGTGCATTTGTGACATTACTAGAGCCCCCAAAGGGGAACCAGATGCCCAGATGTCTTCATTTTCTTTTAATCAGCTGTTTGTCTTCCTCTGAAGATACATGTCTTCTACCACAGCAAACAGCGTCATTCATCTTTAAGCAGTTACCCTGCATTTAGCCATATAATAGGACATTGACTTATTGAAACATTGAGAGCCTCCATAATGCACCACATGTCTCATTAGCAATATAAAAATCTGCTCCTGGGCAGAAGTATTAACTAATACCAAAATGGACAACTGTCTGTCAAATGAATGCACTGCAGGAGTCAGCTATTGCATGTTGTATTGTGAAAGGTTTCCTTTAGAACAGGGTACAAGAGGCATATGAATTTGTTTCCCTATGTGGTTCCTCAACATTGTTGGATGCAGACAGCCTTAGAAATGGGTTGTGTTTAAAGAGTTCATTTATAAGCTTATTGTTTGCAAATAAAAAGCCATCTTCCAATAGTGACGGTGGACAATAGCCCAGAAATCACCTATGAAACTTATTGAAAGAAAAGCTGAAATTTGATAACTTATACCCATTAATCTACCTAAGTAACCCTCTGTCCCAGCACTGAGTGCCTTAGGCCCCAAGAGTTGAGTTACTGCCAAGTTAGTAAAGAAGTTAGGGCTTCCCTGGTAGTTTAGATGGTAAAGAATCTGCCTGCAATGCAGGAGACCTGGGTTTGATCCCTAGATCAGGAATCAAACCTCAGGATCACTTGGAGAAGGGAATGGCAACCCACTCCAGTGTTCTTGCCTGGGAAATTCCCATAGATGAAGGAGTCTGGATGGGCTATTATCCATGGGATCATAAAGCACTGGACATGACTGAGTGACTTGCACTTTCACTTTCATGCTTTAGTGAAGAGGGATTGGGATGAGTGGAGAAGTACATGGCATTCCCAAAGATGCAGAGAATAAAAATTGAATTTCATGGCTCTTCCTGGGATCATTGGTAAATCAGAGAAGATCTGTACTCTGAAGACCCTGTATTTCCAATTATGCAGTTTTCTACCTGGATTTCTCCATAAAAAGTAGGTATTTGTAATTGAAAAACCTTGTCCTTAAAATTTTAAGAATTTATGGCCACAAGTAGAACCCCCCAGGAATAGATATATAGGTCTATTCATTGGGGAGAAACACAGAATGCAAGTTGCTTGGCATCATATGTAGATGGCTTTTAACATTTATTATCTTAATACTGTATTTGGTGAATAGTTGGACTATGTATTTTATTGGGATTAGTTTGATTATAACTAAAGCCCACATTTTTATGAGGATTCTACTAGTTCAGTTCAGTTCATTTGCTCAGTCGTGTCTAACTCTTCGCGACCCTGTGGACTGGGATCCAGGCTTCCCTGTCCATCACCAACTGCCAGAGTTTGCTCAAACTCATATTCATCGATTTAGTGATACCATCCAACCATCTCATTCTCTGTTGTCCCCTTCTCCTCTTGCCTTCAATCTTTCTCAGATATAGGGTCTTTTTCAAAGAGTCAGTTCTTTGCATCAGGTGGTCAAAGTATTGGAGATTCAGCTTTAGCATCAGCCCTTTCAATGAATATTCAGGACTGGGTTCCTTTAGGATGGACTGGTTGGATCTCCTTGCTGTCCAAGAGACTCTCAAGGGTCTTTTCCTACACCACAATTCAAAAGCATCAATTCTTTGGCACTCAGCTTTCTTTATGGTCCAACTCTCACATCCATACATGACTCTTAGATAAACCATAATTTTGACTAATCAGAATGATGGCTTTGTGGAGCTGAATCATGAGCAGTGTCCTGGAACATAATTCCCTCATTGTGCCCTGACTCGTTGGGAAAGACAGTCTCAATCCCACATGTGTCTGATGAGGTGAGGGATGCAGTGTGCACCCACATTCCTTACGCACATTCACAAGCGCAGCCTCTGCCAGGTGATGGCAGTGTTTTTCCAAAGTTGGTACCATGAAAAAGGAGGTGTTCTCATAGTAGACTGAAGGTTGATCAAGTGGTAGAAAGTGCTTTCTGAATATATTTAAGTGCCTCAACACTGCCTAGAACTAAGTATGTACACTTTATATTACCTGCCAAGATACCTGTGTGCATGCTCAGTTGCTAAGTCATGTCCAACTCTTTTCTGGACTATAGCCAGCCAGAATTTCCCAGGCAAGAATACTGGAGTGATTTGCCATTTTCTTCTCCAGAGGATCTTTCTCATCCAAGAATTGAACCCATGTCTCCTGCATTGCAGGTAGATTCTTTACCACTGAGCCACCTGGGAAGACCTGAGATATTTAATTAGAAATAAACATAATGTTTTATATGCTAAGAGGAACTGGTGTTTCAGATATTACATCTCTACCCTTGGGAAATTTGTAGTCTAGCTGTGCTTAAATGTAGTCCAATAAATACCATGCAATGGGACATATGCTGTAATAGACATATATCCCCAGAGGAGGGAGAAATTAATTCAATTTTGAGGAAGGTTGGGAAGACATCATAGAGGCTGTGACATCTAATTTATACCTTGGAAAAGATGAAGAGTTGCTGTATATGGTAAACGAAGTGAGGGATATATTGGCTAGAGAGAACCATGTAAGAGAATATCCAGAGGAAAAGAGTCTAACTTGCTTAAGGGATAGCTAGGGCCCCTGACATGGCATAAATTTAATGAGGGACAATGAAGCAGGAAAGATAAACACAGGCCAAAGTATAAAAATTCTTTGATGCTATATGCCACGCTAGGAAATTTGGATTTTAGTCCACAAACAATAGAAAGTCACGAAGGTAATACACTGGGTAAAGCTCCAGAAACTTTGACAATAGAATAGAATATTAAGGAAAGTGAAAGAGCCTATAGGACTGAAATTTTCTGCATTTGGAGCCCCTTGAGAATGGCCAAAAGCAGTTCAAAAGAATGCTTTTGAACTGTGGTGTTGGAGAAGACTCTTGAGAGTCCCTTGGACTGCAAGGAAATCCAACCAGTCCTTTCTAAAGGAGATCAGCCCTGGATGTTCTTTGGAAGGAATGATGCTAAAGCTAAAACTCCAGTACTTTGGCCATCTCATGTGAAGGGTTGACTCATTGGAAAAGACTCTGATGCTGGGAGGGATTGGGGGCAGGAGGAGAAGGGGATGACAGAGGATGAGACGGCTGGATGGCATCACCGACTCGAAGGACGTGAGTCTGAGTGAACCCTGGGAGTCGGTGATGGACAGGGAGGCCTGGTGTGCTCCAGTTCATGGGGTCGCAAAGAGTCGGACACGACTGAGCGACTGAACTGACTGACTGACTGAGAATGGCCATGGTCTTCCCCAGTGGTTCAGATGGTTAAGAATCTACCTGCAATGTGGGAAACGTGGGTTTGATCCCTGGGTCAGAAAGATCCCCTGGAGAAGGGAATGGCTACCCACTCGAGTATTCTTGCCTAGAGAATTCCATTGTCAGAGGAGCCAGGTGAGATACAGTCTAGGAGTTGCAGAGTCGGACATGACTGGGTGACTTTCACTTCAGTGAGAATGGCTGCATCCCCTAATTAGGCCTATCTAGAAAGCAAAGAAGCCTGGTTCTTGGAGCTGAACTTTGGTATCACCAAAGGCTGTCAAAGCATTTCCATCAAAAGAACAAAGACTCATCTCCTTCAAATTCGGATTTGAGATGTGCTGATGTTCCGTGGGAAATGGTCCAGATTCGCTGCACCTGCCTCTTAGCAAACTTCTTTGACTGCCTGATAAATTTCCTTCTCCTCCTTCTCTCTTTCTCTCACTCAGATGTCTGGAAACTTTGATGAACCAGAGGAAGATGCAGGCTTTCTAGTAATTTAGTCAGTAAATTTTCATGGAACAAATGTTTTTTGAGCATCTTCAATCTGTCACACCCTGAGCAAGGCCTTATGTCTGGTTACAAACAAGACTGATGTGATTAGCTGCTGAATTTTGGCAAAGCATCATTTGTTCATGACTCCATTTTGCTGTCTTATTTTTCCAGGGTCAAATGTATACATCAATCAAGACTACTCATGATCTGACTCTGTATCTATAACTTCTATATCAGTTGTAATTCTGAGCAATGTGTTCACAGTTGTCAGTGTACCCCCTCTCCTCCAGTCAAGTGTGTACTAGACCTCTTTCCCTAATCCAACCTTCTGGTCTCTCCTCATGTTTTCTCCTTGCCCTAAGTCCCTTCTCTTTGCTGATCCAAACCCCATTCACCATTCAAGTCAAACATGTCCATTTTTACTTCCAAGGGCTAGCATCCTTTCGGTTTCTTTGGGATGCAGTTTAAGGTAGCAGTTTAAAAGTTGGACTCTATACAGTAAGTCTCTTACATACAAATGAGTTCCATTCCCAGAATGCATTTGTAAGTCCAATTTATTTATAAGTTCAACAAAGTTAGCCTGGGAACCCAACCAAAATGATTGTCTAAATAGTATTGAACTGTAAAAGGTTTTACAAAACTTTTCACATAATACATAAAAACAATAACAAAAATAATGAAAATATTTTAAATCTTAGTACAGTACTTGGAAAAATACAGTAGTACCAGTTACATCACTGCTGCTTTTACACTTGCTTCTGGACATCTTGGGCCTGAAATAAAGATACTATACTACAGTAGTCTGTATAGTACTGTTCAGTAGAGTCCACAAAAGCACTTATAGAGGATGCATGCATGTAACAATGTATGCCAGACATATGAACTAGCTTGTGACTGGACATGTGAATGCATATTCACATCTTTGAAAGATATTAACATGAAGGTTCATACACAGAGGACTTACTGTATTTAGGAGTGTGGTTAATTCTAGAGGGAGGCAGAAGAGGTGTGTTTAGGGAAAGATGTTCAGAGGGCTTCATCTAGATATGTATGCTTAGTCGCTTCAGCCTTGTCCGACTCATGGCAACCCTGTGGACTGCAGCCCACTAGGCTCCTCTGTCCATGGAATTCTCCAGGCAAGATTACTGGAGAGGGTTGCCATTTCTTTCTCCATAGGGTATTCCCAACCCAGGAACTGAACCCATGTCTCTCTCATTGCAGGCTGATTCTTTACCACTGAGCTTTTGGGGAAACCCCACTTTGGTGGGGGTAGAGGCAAAAAAGGAAAGTGATTTACTCTGAGATATTCGAGACTTGCAGCTACACTCATGCAGTAACATCTCTCTTGAAATATCTTCACTGTTCAAGAGCTTTTCCATGTTCTCAACAGGAAAAGATGGATGAGGGATCAGAGGACACTGACAAATACTCAAGAAACGGACTCCCTCAGAGTCTTTTACTAAAGTCGTAAGCAGTGACTGCTGTCTTAAATTTGATCTCCTGTGAATGATTTTACATTCTCTACAGAACTGTAGGCATAGGAAACTCGAAAATGCTACTGTTGAAACTCAAGAACAAGACTGTGTTGTCAGTTCTGGAAGCTCAAGTTCTAAAGGAGAATGGAGAGTTACCCAGAAAGCAGTTTCTATGCTGACGTGCAGCTGAGCAAAGAGCAGGGGGGTGTTCCTTCATATGTGGTTATAGATTTGTGATAAGAGATTCCTTCTTCAAAGAAACCTGACTTTTATTTTCCTAAATAGTATTATCTACATTCTCCTTTCCATTATAACATTTGTACGTGATAAGAAACTGATGCAAAGATCTGATGACAGCTCAGTTTATCACCAATTGCAACATGAGCCTGAAAGAGTGGTGAACTTCAAGAAATTGCCAGAGTGGCCTAAGGGCCAGTATCACTCTGTTCAGCCATCCTGACAGCAGATTTCACAGTGTCCAGAAGATATTTAGTGTCCAGTGGATATTATCTTCTAGTGGTAACATCTCTCAGCGTGGGTGATGGGTATACATGTATTTTTTTAACATAGTTTTTTATATCTTTTTGTATGACTGAATTATTTCACCCAAAAGAAGGAGTGTGTCATTCAATAAGTGTGTACCCTGTAGGAGTTACATACTTCTTTATGTATCAGTACCTCATTTGTAAAATGGATATGATGATAGTTTCTACTTTATAGAGGGTTGCGAGGATTGATAATGTAAGTTAATGCCTGCCAGTTATTTATTTACAAAATGCTTGACATATAGGAAGCACTCAATAAATGTTAGCAATTGTTGTCATCTCTCTCTCCCTCCTGAATTCCCTAGAGTACTTTTGCTATAAATGATATAATTCAACCAACCATTGTGAATTTTCCTTTGCCCTGTGCTCTGTAGCACCCTTAGTATATTCAAATGGGTTAGGAAATACTTATAGGTGGATTGATTGGAACAGTATTTTCAAGAATTAGCAACGCAACCCTCATGGTTTTTCACTCCTCTGATGTCTAAATATTAAAAAAGAAACCTGTGCATATTTGTTACTTTTCTCTTGTAATATGACCTATGAGATGGCCACTTTGGGCCCAGATTTAAAGTATATGAATAAGCAGAGGCCATGCTCGTTCACAGTCTTTCCAAAGCCCACTCACCACTTCCTTTTTCCAATGAGTACTGGAACATCACCCAATAATTCAATAAGCATGCACACTTCCCCCTTCTCAAAACAATATTTCTGAGGGCTATAAACTTCTGTTTCACACTTTAAGGAAAATCTGAGTGAACAAGTTGCTCCACAGCCAAGTTCTGTTGGTGATAATCATCCTACTCTTTGTGAGACTATTTTAGGNGGGAGGGATTGGGGGCAGGAGGAGAAGGGGATGACAGAGGATGAGACGGCTGGATGGCATCACCGACTCGAAGGACGTGAGTCTGAGTGAACCCTGGGAGTCGGTGATGGACAGGGAGGCCTGGTGTGCTCCAGTTCATGGGGTCGCAAAGAGTCGGACACGACTGAGCGACTGAACTGACTGACTGACTGAGAATGGCCATGGTCTTCCCCAGTGGTTCAGATGGTTAAGAATCTACCTGCAATGTGGGAAACGTGGGTTTGATCCCTGGGTCAGAAAGATCCCCTGGAGAAGGGAATGGCTACCCACTCGAGTATTCTTGCCTAGAGAATTCCATTGTCAGAGGAGCCAGGTGAGATACAGTCTAGGAGTTGCAGAGTCGGACATGACTGGGTGACTTTCACTTCAGTGAGAATGGCTGCATCCCCTAATTAGGCCTATCTAGAAAGCAAAGAAGCCTGGTTCTTGGAGCTGAACTTTGGTATCACCAAAGGCTGTCAAAGCATTTCCATCAAAAGAACAAAGACTCATCTCCTTCAAATTCGGATTTGAGATGTGCTGATGTTCCGTGGGAAATGGTCCAGATTCGCTGCACCTGCCTCTTAGCAAACTTCTTTGACTGCCTGATAAATTTCCTTCTCCTCCTTCTCTCTTTCTCTCACTCAGATGTCTGGAAACTTTGATGAACCAGAGGAAGATGCAGGCTTTCTAGTAATTTAGTCAGTAAATTTTCATGGAACAAATGTTTTTTGAGCATCTTCAATCTGTCACACCCTGAGCAAGGCCTTATGTCTGGTTACAAACAAGACTGATGTGATTAGCTGCTGAATTTTGGCAAAGCATCATTTGTTCATGACTCCATTTTGCTGTCTTATTTTTCCAGGGTCAAATGTATACATCAATCAAGACTACTCATGATCTGACTCTGTATCTATAACTTCTATATCAGTTGTAATTCTGAGCAATGTGTTCACAGTTGTCAGTGTACCCCCTCTCCTCCAGTCAAGTGTGTACTAGACCTCTTTCCCTAATCCAACCTTCTGGTCTCTCCTCATGTTTTCTCCTTGCCCTAAGTCCCTTCTCTTTGCTGATCCAAACCCCATTCACCATTCAAGTCAAACATGTCCATTTTTACTTCCAAGGGCTAGCATCCTTTCGGTTTCTTTGGGATGCAGTTTAAGGTAGCAGTTTAAAAGTTGGACTCTATACAGTAAGTCTCTTACATACAAATGAGTTCCATTCCCAGAATGCATTTGTAAGTCCAATTTATTTATAAGTTCAACAAAGTTAGCCTGGGAACCCAACCAAAATGATTGTCTAAATAGTATTGAACTGTAAAAGGTTTTACAAAACTTTTCACATAATACATAAAAACAATAACAAAAATAATGAAAATATTTTAAATCTTAGTACAGTACTTGGAAAAATACAGTAGTACCAGTTACATCACTGCTGCTTTTACACTTGCTTCTGGACATCTTGGGCCTGAAATAAAGATACTATACTACAGTAGTCTGTATAGTACTGTTCNAATAACAAAAATAATGAAAATATTTTAAATCTTAGTACAGTACTTGGAAAAATACAGTAGTACCAGTTACATCACTGCTGCTTTTACACTTGCTTCTGGACATCTTGGGCCTGAAATAAAGATACTATACTACAGTAGTCTGTATAGTACTGTTCAGTAGAGTCCACAAAAGCACTTATAGAGGATGCATGCATGTAACAATGTATGCCAGACATATGAACTAGCTTGTGACTGGACATGTGAATGCATATTCACATCTTTGAAAGATATTAACATGAAGGTTCATACACAGAGGACTTACTGTATTTAGGAGTGTGGTTAATTCTAGAGGGAGGCAGAAGAGGTGTGTTTAGGGAAAGATGTTCAGAGGGCTTCATCTAGATATGTATGCTTAGTCGCTTCAGCCTTGTCCGACTCATGGCAACCCTGTGGACTGCAGCCCACTAGGCTCCTCTGTCCATGGAATTCTCCAGGCAAGATTACTGGAGAGGGTTGCCATTTCTTTCTCCATAGGGTATTCCCAACCCAGGAACTGAACCCATGTCTCTCTCATTGCAGGCTGATTCTTTACCACTGAGCTTTTGGGGAAACCCCACTTTGGTGGGGGTAGAGGCAAAAAAGGAAAGTGATTTACTCTGAGATATTCGAGACTTGCAGCTACACTCATGCAGTAACATCTCTCTTGAAATATCTTCACTGTTCAAGAGCTTTTCCATGTTCTCAACAGGAAAAGATGGATGAGGGATCAGAGGACACTGACAAATACTCAAGAAACGGACTCCCTCAGAGTCTTTTACTAAAGTCGTAAGCAGTGACTGCTGTCTTAAATTTGATCTCCTGTGAATGATTTTACATTCTCTACAGAACTGTAGGCATAGGAAACTCGAAAATGCTACTGTTGAAACTCAAGAACAAGACTGTGTTGTCAGTTCTGGAAGCTCAAGTTCTAAAGGAGAATGGAGAGTTACCCAGAAAGCAGTTTCTATGCTGACGTGCAGCTGAGCAAAGAGCAGGGGGGTGTTCCTTCATATGTGGTTATAGATTTGTGATAAGAGATTCCTTCTTCAAAGAAACCTGACTTTTATTTTCCTAAATAGTATTATCTACATTCTCCTTTCCATTATAACATTTGTACGTGATAAGAAACTGATGCAAAGATCTGATGACAGCTCAGTTTATCACCAATTGCAACATGAGCCTGAAAGAGTGGTGAACTTCAAGAAATTGCCAGAGTGGCCTAAGGGCCAGTATCACTCTGTTCAGCCATCCTGACAGCAGATTTCACAGTGTCCAGAAGATATTTAGTGTCCAGTGGATATTATCTTCTAGTGGTAACATCTCTCAGCGTGGGTGATGGGTATACATGTATTTTTTTAACATAGTTTTTTATATCTTTTTGTATGACTGAATTATTTCACCCAAAAGAAGGAGTGTGTCATTCAATAAGTGTGTACCCTGTAGGAGTTACATACTTCTTTATGTATCAGTACCTCATTTGTAAAATGGATATGATGATAGTTTCTACTTTATAGAGGGTTGCGAGGATTGATAATGTAAGTTAATGCCTGCCAGTTATTTATTTACAAAATGCTTGACATATAGGAAGCACTCAATAAATGTTAGCAATTGTTGTCATCTCTCTCTCCCTCCTGAATTCCCTAGAGTACTTTTGCTATAAATGATATAATTCAACCAACCATTGTGAATTTTCCTTTGCCCTGTGCTCTGTAGCACCCTTAGTATATTCAAATGGGTTAGGAAATACTTATAGGTGGATTGATTGGAACAGTATTTTCAAGAATTAGCAACGCAACCCTCATGGTTTTTCACTCCTCTGATGTCTAAATATTAAAAAAGAAACCTGTGCATATTTGTTACTTTTCTCTTGTAATATGACCTATGAGATGGCCACTTTGGGCCCAGATTTAAAGTATATGAATAAGCAGAGGCCATGCTCGTTCACAGTCTTTCCAAAGCCCACTCACCACTTCCTTTTTCCAATGAGTACTGGAACATCACCCAATAATTCAATAAGCATGCACACTTCCCCCTTCTCAAAACAATATTTCTGAGGGCTATAATCTTCTGTTTCACACTTTAAGGAAAATCTGAGTGAACAAGTTGCTCCACAGCCAAGTTCTGTTGGTGATAATCATCCTACTCTTTGTGAGACTATTTTAGGGGTTGCTTAAAGCCACAGGGTGGTTTCCAGAGCCTAGAGCAGAACTAAAATCTCATCCGGAGCTGACTGCAGGGGCATCACTTTGCCCAGCAGTATTCCATCTACCAAGCTGTTGCCTGTCTCCGGGGTGGATCCAGTCCAACACAAACAAAGGCGGTCCAGAAAGACTGGTGTGAACCCCTCATGTGTGCTTGCTGATTACTCCATTCATTACAGGGGATCTGAAGGTTCTAGAAGGCCAAGTATTTCCACAGGTGTTCTTGGGTTGTTTCTACCTCTTTTAGTGAGAGTTTGGTAACCTTCTAGTCCTGGGTTCAGTCTATCTAATTTCAAGGAAGCTGCTTAGTTGCACTGCCTTTGCCGGGCCTCGTGACTGGGCAGCCAAGGAGAGAGTGGCAAAAGGACAGGCAAGGGGTCAGGATAATGAAGATAAATAGTATCAAGAGGAAACCTCACTTAGTATGATCATTAGTTCTCTGAATTGTGACTGTAAATGGATTATAAATTGTGCTAAAGGATAAAATCAAAGGACACTCAAATGAGTCATACCTAATTTTATGTATTGAATTTGTTGTCCATAAAGCAGAAGAAGCGTTTAGGTAGAGCAGGTGTAAAGAAAGGTCATGTGCAGCTTGAATCATAAACACCTCATATACTCTGACTTCTCCCATCTCTGCCTCTGTCCTCATCTTCCAAAGTGCATCCCAGTTACACTGAAAACCGACAGGTACATCGCTGACAGCAACCACAGAGACCTGTTTGGCCTGGGAATTCCATGCAGTCGGGCCTGACTTCTGTCAATTACCCCAGACGCTAGACTAATTGGCTTGATTCTCAGATGAAAGAATCTACCTCTAGTAAGGCAGGAAAAGTCCTCTTCTGTGACTGAAGTCATTAAACCTCAATTAGGACATAGACAGGGAAGGTGTAGATGAGTCTGGGGTAATTATCAGGCGTTGTCTGACAGCTCAGTTCCTGCAGCCTGGGCTAGAGCAGGTGATTTGGAAATGTGATCCCCAGACAGCTGCAGATGGTGCAGACTGATTGCACTGTGCCAGCTGAACCTTCCCATTATGGACAGTTCACTGCAGTGTGTGGCCCCTCACAACTTATCACTGCCTGAAGCCGACCCCACGTATTTCTGAAATAGGTCTTTAACATTTATTATATACCAGATACTGTGTAGTTACTGGCAACACAGAGATGAAAATGACACAGATTACTGTCATAGAGCTTGCATTTCAGTGGAAGGGGAAGGTCACTAAAAAGGAAAGTGAATAAGTTAATTTAATTTTTAAAGTTTTTTTGGGGGGGTAGACAAGGGTGTATATTGTCACCCTGCTTATTTAACTTATATGCAGAGTACATCATGAGAAACGCTGGACTGGNCTGAAACTCCAATACTTTGGCCACGTGATGTGAAGAACCAACTCATTGGAAAAGACCCTGATGCTGGGAGAGATTGAAGGCCGGAGGAGAAGGGAACGACAGAGGATGAGACAGTTGGATGGCATCACCAATTCAATGGACATGGGTTGTGGTGGACTCTGGGAGTTAGTAATTGACAGGGACGCCTGGCATGCTGAAGTTCACGGGGTCACAAAGAGTTGGATGCAATTGAGCGACTGAACTGAACTGAGCTGTCTTAGCAGTAAGGAGAATTTCAGTCTTAATGAGGTTTAACTGTATTTTTTGTTTGTTTGTTTTTATTTTGTCTTGTTTGTTCAACATTAGTTCTCAGCCTTATTAGAAATTTGAAACTACTTAATGAAACACATACATTTTGGTTAAAGTGCTTCCATGGTTTGTTTTCTGACTTTACCATCTTTTGTTTGTAGTCTACTGCTTAGATCAGTATTCTGAAACATCAGGGTAGTCATTTTCTAGTCAGGCAACGTGGAAAGCTGACATCATACTAAAAATGTAGTTCACATTTCTCTAGTATTATCACGTAACTTTAGTATNTCTGACTTTACCATCTTTTGTTTGTAGTCTACTGCTTAGATCAGTATTCTGAAACATCAGGGTAGTCATTTTCTAGTCAGGCAACGTGGAAAGCTGACATCATACTAAAAATGTAGTTCACATTTCTCTAGTATTATCACGTAACTTTAGTATTAGAATCCTCAGTGATTCTCCTGACTTCTGTGAAGGTACCAGTTATACAAACAAAGCATATGTTAACTAGTGGTCTGAAACTGGCTGAAACTGCACAGCAATATTGCATTTACTGTGACTAATTCACTAAACAGAGCAATGTTTTGAAAAGAATAGCAATTTTTTTCACTTTGCTTGGGAACTTTTATCTTCATGGCTCAATGATTATGAAAGTGTTGTTGTCAAGGCAACTGTACAGAGCATCTGCTAAGTAAATAGTGCAGTTTCAAATGTGTGAAAGCAAATGAAAAGTCCAGTTGAGGTATATCTACACTAGGGATTAAAGCAACTGTTTTGCAGATTGAANGATGAGATGGCTGGATGGCATCACGGACTCGATGGACGTGAGTCTGAGTGAACTCCGGGAGTTGGTGATGGACAGGGAGGCCTGGCGTACTGCGATTCATGGGGTCTCAAAGAGTCGGACACAACTGAGCGACTGAACCGAACTGAACTGAACTGAGGGTGGCTTTAGAATGTTGTGATATTTCTGCCGTGCAATGAAGTGAGTCAGGTTCTCCTTAGCTATCTATTTTACACATGACTTGCACATATGTCAATCCCAGTCTCCCAGTTCATGCCACCCTCCACCCTTCCCCACTGTGTCCACTCTCCATTGGATGCATCCACCCTCTGTTGGAGGTGTCCACCCTCCATTGGATGTGTCCACCCATCCATTTTCCGTGTCTACCCATACATTTTCCGTGTCTGTGTCTCTGTTACTGCCCTGCAAGTAGGTTTGTATGCACCATTTTTCTAGTTTTCACATAGATGCATTAATATGTGATACTTGGCTTTCTCTTTCCGATTTTACTCTGTATGACAAATTCTAGGTTCATCCACCTCTCTACAAATCACCCAGTATCGTTTCTTTTTATGTCTGAGTAATATTCCATTGTATATACGTGCCATATCTTCTTTATCCACAAGTTGATTTACAGGAGCGGTTAGTGTGATGAAGGAGCCAAACAGGATCATGTAATGGAGCATTTGTGGGGGCAGCTTTAAACAGGGCATTCAGAAGGCCTTTCCAAGGCTTAGATTAAAGCTGGGAACTGAGAACAAGAAAATATTAGACATGCAAAAATCTGAGGAGAAGAGTATGCAAAAGCACTGGGGGAGAAACAAACCGATGTCTTTGAGGAACAGAAAGAGTGAGAGAAAAGTGGTTTCAGGTGGAAGAAAGTCATAGAATGCCCTGGTGCAGACCTCTGTACACAGCCCCACTCTTCTCAAACTGGCAAGGATGGTTGAATCATAAGTTGAAGGAGATTCATGTAGAGGTAAAAGACACAGAGAAGAATTCTGAGGACTGAATCTAAGCCCTAGATACTTGGTTGGTCTAGACCAGTGGCTCTCAATCTGATCACAGTCAGTGCTTCTTCTTATAGCAAATATTTCATAAGATTCTGTTTACTATTCTGAAATTGTCAAAAATAATATAAACTGGGGGTCCAGTGTTTAGGGCTTTGTGTTCTCACTGCCCAGGGCCTGGGTTCTATCTCTGGTCAGAGAATTAAGATCCCGTAGGCTGCATAGTACAGCCAAAAGTAAATAAATAGCAATATTAACTATTTGTATGGAATCAGGAAGACCACAAGAATAAAGCAGCCCCATCTTTGATCTTGGCTACTGTTGCTTTTTCCTGAAACACTGTCTGTTGTTGTTGCTGTTGAGTCACTAAGTCATGTCCAACTCTTTGTGACCCCATGGACTGCAACATGCCAGTCTCCCTTTCCTTCACTGTCTCCTGGAGTTTGCTCAAGTTCATGTCCATCGAGTCGGTGATGCTATCTAATCATCTCATCCTCTGCTGCCCTCTTCTCCTTTTGTCTTCAATCTTTTCCAGAATCAGGATCTTTTCCAGAAGCAATGTCTACACTGGACAAATCATTATTCTTCTGAAAATAAGCAAAATTCAGTGACTTAAGGAAATAAGATGATGAAGAACCACACTAATCACGTTTTATCCAAACACAAGGTTATATGTCAATTAGGTCATCATAAAGCTGGAAAAATGATAATAAATAAATAAAAATATCAAAAATAAGCACATAATTAAAAATCAGTATAATGCCCAATTTTAATAAAAGAGAAACATTTATAATAAAACAATTTCAAATACATAGTGAACATTTTCTTTCAGCTTTGTAACTTTTTTCAGTCTTTGTTGAATTTGTTACAATATTGCTTCTATTTTATGTTTTGGTTTTTTGGACATAAGGCATGTGTTATCTTAACTCCCCAACTAGGGATCAAACCCAAACCCCCTGAATTTAAAGGTGAAGTCTTAACCACTGGACCATCAGAGAAGTCCCCTGAGCTTTATAACTTGTTACAGTAATTTTAGGATTTTTGTCAAATTTGGATAAATTTCTATTAAGCCTCATTCATTTACTGTCTTTAAGATTTCTCGGTGTTACAGGTTTTCTTGTGCAATGACTAATCTTCAGTGCTCTCCGAATCATCAACTTTCATCAGCCAGTTTTCATATCCCTTCTTTGCTGGACTCTGCAGGACAAATGCACATCCCAAGAGGACTCTTGGTCCTGAATCTACATCACAGTTCAGGTGATGAGGAGCAGTGGGAATTTTCTGAAAGCCTATACTCCCCTGGAATTAGTTATATAATGGTAACTTACCTATGGGCTTCCCAGGTGGCTCAGTGGTAAAGAATCCACCTGTCAGTGCAAGAGACGAGGGTTTGATCCCTGGGCTGGGAGGATTCCCTGGAGAAGGAAATGACAGTACACTCCAGTATTCTTGCCTGAAGAATCCCATGGACAGAGGAGCCTGGTGGGCTATAGGCCATGGGGTTGCAAAGAGCTGGACATGACTCAGTGACTAAAGAACAACAACTTACTTATACATGGCAGAGTCTGGGAATCCTATCAACATATTCTACTAAACCTAACCCTTAATTTGGCTTCCCTTAAGCTGGATCACAGAAATGTTTGTCACATGAAGAGAGGGGAAGTGTGACAGACCTGAAAATAGAGTGGGAAAAGAGATTGGTCTTGACCAATTAAATATTTCACTTTTGTAAAATTTAAGAAACTGTATGACCATGTGAGTGCTCTGTGGGTCCTTGCAGGTATATGCATCAGAGGCCCTGGACCTGAAACTTCATTAGCTTCACTGTTTATTTCCCTTTGCTCCAGCTCAACTTCCTTATGCTTTTGACCCTAAAGCCAGCAAAATCCCAACTCTGAATTCAAACTTCTCCTTCCTTGATTGCTGTCCTGCTGAGCACTGCTGGGGAAAGATAATACCACCATGTATGATGTTCCCTTTCAGATGTGACATTTGAACCTCAGGCTCTGAATCATGACTTGAGATTCCATAAGTCTTATACTTGTTTCCACTCCACTTCCCTAAACAGCAGTTCTCAATATATCTCACTGTTCGTAAATACTTATCCTAGGCTGCTTTCTCTCTCCCTCTTTTAAGATTCTTATAAAGTTTTACCTACATATATAAAGTTATATATATTTAATGAGGAGCAGTGGGAACTTTCTGAAAGCCAATCCTCCCCTGGAATTAGTTATATAATGGTAACTTACCTATGGGTAACTTACCTATATACATATATATATATATTAAATCTCTGTACCCATCCTTACCCTGTATCCTTGTTATTCAAAATCCTCTCTTAGAAACTTTCAAATATGCAATTACATTGCATATTTATTAATTATAATCATCACGCTGTACATATATCCCCATGGCTTATTTTCAAACCAGAAGTTTGTACTTTTTGATCTGCTTCATCTATTTTTCCCACCAGCATCCTCCTGCCTCTGGTGACCATCAAATTATTTGTATCTATGAGCTATGTTTTATTTTGCTTGCTTGTTTTTGTTTTTTAAGATTCCACATGCAAATGAGATCATATGGTATTTGTCTTTCTCTGCCTGACTTATTTCACTTAGCATAATGCCTTCAAGCTCCATCCAATTTGTTGCAAATGGCAAGATTACATTCTTTTTCAGTGGCTTAAAAATTACATATATATATATATATATATATANAATCTACCTTTCATGCTTATTGATAACACCGTGACAATGATATCCAACAGATGTCTCTTTGGGTTCTCTTCCCCAGTATGTATTTAATTATACCATATTTTTAAAAAATGTTAGGAATGAAAAGTGGGAGTTTGGGAAAGATTAATTCCTTGGGTGGAAACCCAATAATGTCTAGACCATCTAAGTTTATTGGAGAGAGAGACTGTATTCACTTATTTATGCTACAAATATTTATTCAGTTGCTGCTGCTTTGATGCTGAGCAAGTATCTTAAGTGTCCACTGGCTCATCTTCATGGTAGGAACCATACTGTCTTCATTTTAGGACTCAATGTCTGATAAGTTCTGTCGTGTTATGGGAGGATCTGGGATGAAATCATTTTCACGTTATAGCAAAGTAATGAAATCATTGAAAATTTGTCTCTCTCCAGGTTTCCCCTTCCAATAAAATGAGTGGAATTCAATCACCTGTATTCTCATTGCTACTTACTTGGTAATATTTCAATAAACAGTTCTTTTTGCTATTGATGGTGTTTGGGGATGGGCAGGTTTTTTTTTTTTTAATTACTTGCTTTTGCCTTATAAATATCTTTCCTTTCTAATGGCTCTCCAACCACACGCATAGCAAATACTCAGGGACATCCCTACTTGTTTCTCATTTTAGTGACATGAGCTTAACGTCATGGACATTCACTGAAGTCTGAAGCTTGTATACACCCTTAAGAGTGGTGGGTGGCCATCTCTGTAGTGCCAGTTCCTCTCTGCCGATGAGCCTATGTATAGTAATAAATAAATTTAATCCACGTATTATTTCGGAGGTTTTAAAAGACATCCACTCGCTTCCTCTCATTTGCTGTTCACAGTAGACAAGGCCACAGTTTTCTCCATTTTGCTGACATGGAAACCACAGCCCCCAAAGCATACAGCTTACAGTGGGACCAGAACACAAGCAGACCCCTGAGGCTCTTTCCAGCATCTCATGAAGATGTCTCTTCTCTGCATCTAAAGAAGTTTTGAGGTTCTCCGGGGGGAGACTTTATATTTTAAAAGGGAATAGTGGATTTCCTTTTCCACAGGCATGTAATGAAGGAAGCATATCCTTTCTAAATGTCAAACAACAGAAGAATTGTTAAATAAATTATGACAGATCTATACACTGGGATCCTATGTGGCTATTAAAATGAATGTTTGCAGAGAATATGTAATGATACAGGGGACTGCTCCTGGCCGTGTCGGTGTGGGATGCTAAATAGCAAGCACTCAATTTTGTTTCAAAATTATACATAACAAAAATGGTGGATCTAAAGATACCAAAATATTACCTGAGTTTCTAGATAGTAGGATTATGGTTTACTTTTATTTTCTTTTTATATACATCTCTGATTTTTTCAGTTTTTTCTTCAGTGAACTCATGTAATCAAAAAACATACATCTTAAAACGTTATCTTAATTATACGCCACAGATTTTTTAATTTTAGCTAGAGGAATTTTTGAGTGGTTCTTGTTATATCTCATTTAAAAAATTGCATTGGAAATGAATAGGTTAATTTTTATTAGTATATACATTTGAAATGAATGATGAATTATTAGTATATATGTATGTGTGTGTATATTTTTAAAAAATTTAATTGGAGAGCAATTGCTTAATGATGTTGTGTTGGTTTCTGCTGTACAACATAATGAGTCATCCATAAGTATACCTATAAGTATACCCCATCCCATCCC
>SJYV01001059.1:216902-266549 GCA_006410875.1 Neotragus pygmaeus
TATATGTGTGTGTGTGTGTATGTGTGTACTAAGTTGCTTTAGTCATGTCCAACTCTTTGTGATCCTATGGACTGTAGCCCACCAGGCTCCTCTGTTCATGGGATTCTCCAGGCAAGAATACTGGAGTGTGTTGCCATTTCCTTTTCCGGGGGATCATCCCAACCCAGGGATGGAACCATGTGTCTTATGCCTCTTGCATTGGCAGCAGGAGTTCTTTACCACTAGTGCCGCCTGGGAAGCTTATATATATATATAGAAGTCTATATATATATGTATATGTAGAGAGAAAGACAATGTTGTTCATTCATCACTTAAGGGGCATTTACTTTGCTTCCATATCTGGAAGCAAATAATGTTATTGTAAATAATGTTGTAATAAAAGCAAGGAGTGGATGTGCAAATAACTTCTCAAGTTATTATTTTGCTTTCTTTTGTTAAATACCCAGAAGTGGAATTGTCCTGTTATTATTGTCCTGTAATTTTCTTTTTTAATGGCATCTTTATTTGGGTTTGGTATCAGGGTAATGCTGGCATTGTAAAATGAATTTGGAAGCATTCTTCCTTCTATTTTTTGGAAGAATTTGAGAAAGATTAGTATTAATTCTTTGAGAGTTTAGTAGAATTCACCAGGGAAGCCATCTGGTCCTGGAATTTCGTTTCCTGGGAGATTTTGCTTATTGATTCAATCTTTTACTAGTAATTTCTTCATACTTTTACTTCTTTATGATTCGGTGTTGAAAGATTGTATATACCTAGGAATTTATCTATTTCTTCCAGGTTGTCAAATTTATTGATGTATAATTATTCATAGTAGTCTCATGATCCTTTGTATTTCTATGATATTTAGGGTGTTTTTGCTTTCATTTCTGATTCTATTTATTTTAGTCTGCTCCTTGTATCCTTATACAAATGGAAAGGTGCAGTCTTTCTGGCCTATCCTCTCCACCTGTACTCTGCATCATGTTCTGGGGATGTGGATTCTTTAATTATCTTTCTTTTTCCATCCTCAACTAATCCCAGTCAATTGCTTACTGTTCTTAGCCTATACATAAACTCAAATATCTCTAAACTTAAAATTCTTCTTGATTCTGCATCCAACACTTTTCTGTTTTGTTTTCCCATTATAGTCAAAATTCTTATAAAAAAAAAAAAGAAAAAAGATTGATGCTCATTATCTTCGTTTCCTTACCCACAGTAGCCTCTTCACATAGTCAGATGTCCAGTCTCACGACTGCACTGACACTCCTTCCTTCAAGATTTCTAGCTGTTAAAGAAACTTCTAGTTGCTAAATTCTAGGAGAACTCTACTCTTTAATTTACTTGACTTTCTTGTACATTTGACAGTATTGGTCAGTCTCTGATTTTTAAGAAATATTGATTGCTTTATGCCTGTGTTGTCTGAATTGTTACAGAAATAATTTAAAGTGTCCTGTCAAAGTATAAATAATTTTATAAGATAAAGTAAAAATTTTCAAGTGCTTTAAAGTTTCTCTGGGCATTTAACTTGTGTACTTAACAAAATATAAAGGTAGTTGGTATTGTTACCTCTCTTCAGATAACAGATGATCTAAGAATATTCCAATCTCTTATAATTGCACCAATACATATAAATAATCATATATATAATTATCATATATAATAATATATTTTATATATTATACTAATATATACTAGTATATATATAATATATAAAAATAACACTAACATCTAACATATATGTTAGTGTCATTTTTAAAGAATTAATGATTTATGTTTACCCACATACTTATTCATTTCTTTGTACATTATTTATTTTTCTATCTTTTGCCTTCCATCTGCATTACTTCCTTCTCCTTTATTAAGTACACATTTTCAATGTTTCTTAAATAGAGTCCTGTTGATGGCAAACTCTTGTTTTGCTTATCTGAAAATTTCATATTTTGTCTTTATTCCTGAAAGAGAACAATCCTAGAACAACAGCTTTGTTTTCTCAGGACATTGAGTATTTTATTTGACTGCCTATTTTTGCCGAGAATTCAGATGTTGCTCTCCCTCTTTTAACATGAATGTTCTTTTCCCTCTGTCCACTTTTAAGATGTTCTCTTCTTCTTTGGTATATTACATATCACTAATGTGCCTTAAAACACATTCTGCTTGAAATCTGTAGCTTGCCTGGAGTTAAAATTGTTTTTTTTAAATCAATTCTTTAAAATTTTAACCACAATATCTTCAAATATTACCTCTCTTGCAATCTTGTACTTGCCTCCTTCCATAAATTTGATTAGTAATATTTTGGACTTTGTATTGTACTTTTAATATGCTCTTCTCTGCTATTTCTGTTTATTATTGTTTCAGTTCGATGTTTACTTTGTGTTTTAGTATTTGTGGTTTTCTTTTTCTTAATATGATTTCATTTTGAAACAATGTGAGATCTAGTTCACAATTCTGAATTCTTAGAAGAAACTTTTTCTCAGGGTGATATTTTTTCCCTTTTCTTACTGAAGAGAAGCAGCTCATACTGGACAAGCTTCTTGGTTTTCTCCCTTGGCTGAGCTGATTTATTTATTTTTACTCTTGTACTATAATAAGATTCTCACATTTCTAAAGCATCTCCTATTAGACTCTTCCTCTTATTTGCTCCTGCTTTGTGTATGCTACGTGGTTCTCAAGGTGAAAGCTCAAGTTCTCTGGAGTTCAACAGTTATTCCTCAGTGCCAGCTTGAATTTCTGGATCTATACTTGCATTATAATTTTTGCTTCTGAGGATTCCTTACTTACCAGTTTGGCAATTCATTTGAAAATATTTTAAAATTTTTTTCCAGCATTTTTTTCCAGAAGGATTGTTCAGGATATCTAGTGTGTCAAGTTGCTGGAAATGAAAGACTTTCCTGATTTCTTGATAATTTTTTTTTCTCTTGGCTTGAGATCTTACTAATTTTTCTCTCCCATTTGCTTTTCTCAGCCTTTGTTGGATGCTCTTTTTCTGCTCGTCTCCCAAAGGTCAATGTCTCACTGTATTCTATCCTTTACCCTTTTCTAATCTGCTTAGAAAATACATTCTGCTCACGTCTTCCACAGTCAGCTCTACACTGACTGTGTAGAGCTAACTTGAGGAGACCTCAAGTTATGCAGTGTCTAGCCAAATCAATCTTTGAAGCTCTGGATCCTTGCATTTAAAAGCCTGCTTTACTTGGCCTTACCCATGGCATCACAAGGGCAATGTGTCCAAAGTTCACTTAATCACACTCCCCTCACCTTCTTTTTTTTATTTTTTGTTTAGAAAAATGACATCAACATCCATCCTGTTAACCGACATAGAAACGTGGGAAGCATTGCGGACTCCTCCCCGTCCCACATTTTCCATCTGCAATTGATCACTAAGTCTGTTGACTCCACTACCTTAAAACCTCACGTATACCCCTTCTCTACATCACAACTCCCACTACCTAATTAATTAAAAGCTTCATCATTTCTCTCCTAGATTGATGTAATTGCCTCCTAAATGTCTGCCATCCATCCCCAGTCCTCACTGGAGTCAAAGTAATCTCTCTAAAACACATACACGATCATCTCATAGCCTGCCCCTTCCCCTACCTAAAATTCATCAATGACTCTCTATAAGGCACAAGATAAAATTCACATTCCAAGTTCATCTCTTCTAGTCTGTCTTAACACAGATGGGAGACAAATTGAAATATTTGCAATTCCCCCAGCACATCATACTTTCCATGATGTGCACATGAATTCCTTTGCTTAGAATTTCCTTCCTCTTCTTCTTTGACTGGCTTACACATTTTCACTTAGTAGACACAATGTTCATGTGTCTATTAAGACAGAAATCCTCAAGTCTCCCATCTACCCAATACTGAGTGTTTTTCCTCTGCACCCTTGAAAGAAAAGTTCATTCAAGAAAATGCATTGACTTTGCATTATTTATATCATCTCTCTGTGTATCACTGTGGTGCTATCTTGGGCTTAGGAAAGTAATAAAAATCAAGAAACAACACTTATTACATTGTAGTGTAATAAATACAAGGCAGAGAGCACAGCAAAGGGGAACCTGCACCAGCCTTGAATGAAGAGAAAGGGTTGTTCATAAGTTGATATAATTGCTTCCTCTCCTGGTTCCCTACAGGCTTCCTAGGTGGCTCAGTGGTAAAGAATGTGCCTGCCAGTGTAGGAGACTTAGGAGATGCAGGTTCAATCCTTGGGTCGGGAAGATACCCTGGAGGAGGAAATGGCAATCCCCTCCAGTATTCTTCCCTACAGGTTCCTCTGTTCATGGGGTTGCAAAGAGTTGGATGTGACTGAGCATATATGCACTTGTTACCTACCCTTGATTTTTTTTATACCCCAAGCAGCCAATCATTTGTGTATGAAATAAATTAGCATATGATTGATGATGAAATTTTTTATTTTCATAAATTTTGCTGATTTAGTTTAAATCAGCCTAGCCTTGGCTTGTTATTTACATACTAGATATCATGAAACTCTAAGTAATTGTGTTCATATTTCCAGTGGGGCTTTTCTAACCCTGGGAAAATGCTGGACCCAATGGGAATAGCTAAGGCCAAATCCAAGAAATGAGATGAACATATATTGAACTATATTTTTAGAATTTTTATGTATTCACTTTTGTTTTTTCTAAAAGGCACTGTAGAAGTTTCTAAAATGTATTCTGTTCAATGGGATAAAATATATTATCAAGGGAGTGAAAGAAGGGAATAAGAAAAGGGGTATTACAAATCTGGAGTAAGATAAGTAGTTGGAAAGACTAGAAAAGGGCAACCAAATTGACTCTAAGCTTCCTAACGGCCAAAACAAAGAAAGATCATGATTACAGACAGTTCTCTGTAAGAAAAATAAAACAAACCACTTATTCAGAAAGAGCATAATTTTATCAAAAATTGATTCCCAAGGAATTTCTCTCATGAGCACATAAACTGCTGTGTGATGTGGTAGACAACAGTCCTAACATAAGCCCTTCATTTGCTCCAATCACAGATGTAATAAGTCTGTCTCATTTTAGACTTGTGGGGACTTGGCACAATGCCAAAGAACAAGTCAGAAAAAAGCTGTCCTACAGGGAATAAAGTTTGGTGAAGCTCTTGAAAAATTCCAAGATTTTAGAATCAAACAGTGGAGGATTGAGTCTCAGTTCAGTTAAACTCAAAATATGTGAACTTGATCCTTTTACTTAGATCCTTGGTAAAAACTGTTATGATAATCCTACCTTATTGGTTCTACAGGTTGGTTAAAATTTCAAATATGTAATAACAACAGTCAACATCCACTGAACTCCTCCTCTGTGCCAGGTACTGTTCTAAGCACTTTACAAGGATTATCTAATTTAATTCTCTAAAGTGAAGTCTCTCAGTCGTGTCTGACTCTTTGCAACCCCATGGACTGTAGCCTACCAGGCTTTTCTGTCCATCGGGTTTTCCAGGCAAGGGTACTGGAGTGGGTTCCCATTTCCTTCTGCAGGAGATCTTCTCGACCCAGGGATTGAACCCAGGTCTCCCGCATTGTAGGCAGACGCTTTACTGTCTGAGCCACCAGGGAAGTCTTAATCCTCTAAGCAAGTCTATTATGTGGAAACTGTTATTCTCATCTGCCAGCTAGGAAACTCATACTAGAAAGGTCAGGTAATTTGTTCAAAAACACAAAGCTAGGAAGAAGGGAGTTAAGATAATCAGCCTAGACAGACAGACTGTGGAGTTTTGTCTCTTAAAGCATTCTGTTCTATAATATTATATATAATTTTAAGGCATCTCTTGATAAAAATCATTTCTCACAACCAGAGTCTTGATAGCAGTTTCGTCGTGTTAGCATTATCTCATGATAACCTGAAAAACAGATTTTCTCTGTGGCAATTAAGGTGAGATCCCTTTACTTTGCCAAAGGTAGGGTCATCAAGTTCCTCTAATAAAAATCAAGGAGTCCAATTGAATAAATAGTGGGTTACCCTACAGAGCTCTGAGACCAGAAGAGTTAATCCATGTGCTCTGCTTACTGTCTGTGGCAAAGACAGCCCTTTGCTATCTACTCACCTCATTTATTCAGTTGACAGACAGCTGCTGGCTAATTGGCCTGCCGTGTTGCCTCTTTGGCTGATGTGTGTGGTAAGTCAAGTCTGGCAGGAGGCCTTAAACAAAACTCACCCAGCGTGTGTTCAGCTGCACTAAACTCTAAAAATAGAAAGCTCAAGCTCTGCAGAGCTGAGGAGTTGAACATCCAACCAGGCGATAGGTTTGTCATCTCCAGGGTGGCTTGTGTTTCCTATTAAACTGGGGTTGAAATGACAAGAGGCAATCTTTTGAGCACTCGAGTCTAAACAGAATGGCACATGACTGCTATGTGCAGGGCCGTATCCTGGCTATAAATCATAACAACAGCCTGAAACTGAGCTATCACAGGCCCTTAAATCTCCAAAGTGTGGCCTGGCTAAGCCATTAGGAGAAGTCAGCCTTTGCAGATACAGGGATTCCATGCCTCAATGCACAAGGCACACCTTCTTATAATCCATGCCTTTGTCTCACCCAAACTTTTTTTTTCTGGAATTTTCCTCTAAGCTTCATGACTCAATTAAGGGTTAAAGAAGATTCCATTTTCTGCATTACAATAGAGAAAAGTGGCAGCATATCAGAGAGAGGCACTATGCACCTATGTTTAAGTCAGCTTGTCAGGATCGACATACTGGCTCCATCCTTTTCTAACTTTGTGACCTTGGACAAGGTATTTAGTCTTCATGGGTTTCATTATCACGCTCAGCCTTGGTCTCATTATCTTTGAAACATGGGCAATAAAAGCACAAACTTCATAGAGTGGTTTTGAGACTAAAGTGAGATAATCCAAATAAAGCACTTAACATATGTTTTACAGAAAATGCTCGAAAGTTATTTCATCACAATGATTAATATCATGTATCATCTGGAAATATCTTAGTATACTCATACTGGAAGCACTTGGGAGAAAAGTGTAGAAGATCTTGAATTATTAATAACTTTAGAAATCCAAAGTGATGCAAGAACTCAATTATATTCAGGAGTGAAATACTGCATAAAACACTATACTCCCCAGGAAAAGTCTTTTTCATTTTAATAATGGGGAATTTCCTGTTTCTCGTTCATGTATCTAAAGGCAAGTCTGCTCTTTAGTATACCTATGCATTTACACAAAGGTTAAAGTGGTAAAACAAACTTCCACAAGGCAGAGAAAATCAAAGACAGCTATCAATACCAATCATCCTTGTCATAAATCTGAATGGACAGTGAAAAATCACTTGAGAACTATGTACAGTATTTAAGAAAGACATAATGAAGAAATATAATTAGAACAAGAGGAAATAGAACCAGTGCAGAAGACTAGAAGACTAGAAAAAAAGAAAGAAAATAGAAGACTAGGAAAAAATTCTACCAAGTAACTTAGGGAAATTTTAAATACTATTTCATCCAAACCAAAGACAGATTGTTATGACGGAGAAAATAATCAGAGAAGGAAAGCATTTAGGAAATTAAAACATTAGTGGTCCTATAATCAATTTCCAAAAAATTAAATGAAAGGGGTCAAGTAAGAGAGTGGATTTGGATGAAAAATATTGATTATTGAGAAAGTAGGTGGACAAATCTTCCTAGACTATAAGGCAGAAATTATTGGCCAGCAATTTGAAAAAGTGTAATGAAAAATAAAATTAATAACAATCTGACAACCTGAAATGAAAATTTTAGATTATGTCAACAAAACTTTGAGCATAGGTGCAATGGAAGAAGCATGCTGGTGGTCTCACATATTTTAGGAGGGATGGGTTGTAGAAACTGTTATCCATGTTGTTTGAAAACATGTTGAAATACAATTAATCAAAATTTACATATTATCATTAGAGATGTATAAGTAAAACGTGCAGTGTTCAAATCATTTGTGTGTGAGAGAGAAAGAAAACTCAGACAAGAGAAGCAGCATAACCTGAAGGTTCAGTTCAGTTCAGTTCAGTCGCTCAGTCATGTCCGACTCTTTGCGACCCCATGAATTGCAGCACGCCAGGCCTCCCTGTTCATTACCATCTCTTGGAGTTCACTCAGACTCACGTTCATCGAGTCTGTGATGCCATCCAGCCATCTCATCCTCAGTCGTCCCCTTCTCCTCCTGCCCCCAATCCCTCCCAGCATCAGAGTCTTTTCCAATGAGTCAACTCTTCGCATGAGGTGGCCAAAGTACTGGAGTTTCAGCTTCAGCATCATTTCTTCCAAAGAAATCCCAGGGTTGATCTCCTTCAGAATGGACTGGTTGGATCTCCTTGCAGTCCAAGGGACACTCAAGAGTCTTCTCCAACACCACAGTTCAAAAGCATCAGTTCTTCGGTGCTCAGCCTTCTTCACAGTCCAACTCTCACATCCATACATGATCACAGGAAAAACCATAGCCTTGACTAGACNAGATCTTTTTTGTACAGTTCTTCCGTGTATTCTTGCCACCTTTTCTTAATATCTTCTGCTTCTGTTAGGTCCATACTATTTCTGTCCTTTATCGAGCCCATCTTTGTATGAAATGTTCCCTTGGTATCTCTAATTTTCTTGAAGAGATCTCTAGTCTTTCCCATTCTGTTCTTTTCCTCTATTTCTTTGCATCAATCACTGAAGAAGGCTTTCTTATCTCTTCTTGTTATTCTTTGGAACTCTGCATTCAGATGCTTATATCTTTCTTTTCTCCTTTGCTTTTCGCCTCTCTTCTTTTCACAGCTATTTGTAAGGCCTCTCCAGATAGCCATTTTGCTTTTTTGCATTTCTTTTCCATGGGGATGGCCTTGGTCCCTGTCTCCTGTACTGATTACTGCTTGGATCTGTCTCTCTACTTTTGATTCTCCTTCTTCTCCTCCTAGTCACCTCTGTCTCCTTCACTCCTCTTCTCTTCTCTGTGTAACTCCGTGAACACCTCTGTGAACATCTCTGAGGGGTCCAGACTGTGGAGCGCACATTAGGAATTGATTACTCGCTAGATTGTTCTCTCCCCATTTGATTACCCCTCTCTTCTTCCTGCTGACCTCTATCTCCCTCTTCCCTTCTTCTCTTCTTCATGTAACTCTATGAGCCTCTCTGGGTGTCCTTCACTGTGGAGAAACTTTTCATCATTAACATGGATCTGTTACCATCACAGCTGTATAGATGGAGAAGTCTTGAGGCTACTGTAAGAATAAGACTGAAAACCAGAGGCAAGAGGCTTAAGTCCAAAACCTGAGAACACCAGAGAACTCCTGACTCCAGGGAACATTAATCGATAAGAGCTAATCCAAAAGCCTCCATACCTACACTGAAATCAAGCACCACCCAAGAGCCAACAAGTTCCAGAGCAAGACATACCATGCCAATTCTCCAGCAATGTAAGAAAGTAGCCCTGAGCTTCAATATACAGGATGCCCAAAGTCACAACAAACACATAGACACCTCAAAACTCACTACTTGACATTTCATTGGACTCCAGAGAGAAGAAATCCAGACCCACCTACCATAACACTGACACAAGCTTCTCTAACAAAGAAAATTTGACAAGACACCCATCCAGCCCCACCCATAATGAGGAACCTCCACAATAGAGGAACCACAAACTGCCATAATATGGAAAGTCCACCCCAAACACAGCAATCTAAACAAGATGAAAAGGCAGAGAAATACTCAGCAGGTAAAGGAAGAGGATAAATGCCCACCAAACCATACAACAGAGGAGGAGATGGGGAGTCTCCCTGAAAAAGAATTGAGAATAGTGATAGTAAATATGATCCAAAATCTTGAAAACAAAATGGAGTTACAGATAAATACCCTGGAGACAAGGATTGAGAGGATGCAAGAAATGTATAACAAGGACATAGAAGAAAGAAAGCATCAATCAATAATGAATTATGCAATAAATGAGATCAAAAACAGTCTGGAGGAATCAACAGAGGAATAATGGAGGCAGAAGATACGATAAATGAGGTAGAAGAGAGAATGTTTGAAATAAATGAAGCAGAGGGGAAAAAGAGAAAAGAATTAAAAGAAATGAGGACAACCTCAGAGATCTCTGGGAAAATGTGAAATGCCCTAACATTTAAATCATAGGAGTCCCAGAGAAGAAACAAAAAGAAAGACTGTGAGAAAATACTTGAGGAGATAATAGTTGAAAACTTCTTTAAAATGGGGAAGGAAATAGTCAACCAAGTCCAAAGACCACAGAGAACTCCAAACAGGATAAACCCAAGGCAAAACACCCCAAGGCACATATTAATCAAATTAACAAAGATCAAACACAAGGAACAAATATTAAAAGCAGCAAGGGAAAAACAACAAATAACACACAAGGGGAATCCCATAAGAATAACAGCTGATCTTTCAATAGGAACTCTTCAGGCCAAAAGGGATTGGCAGGATATACTTAAAGTGATGAAAGAGAAAAGCCTACAAACCAGATTAATGTACCCAGCATAGATCTCATTCAAATATGAAAGAGAAATCAAAAGCTTTACAGGCAAACAAAAGCTCAGAGAAGTCAGCACAATGAAACATGCTCTTCAACAAATGGTAAAGGATCTTCTCTAGACAGGAAACACAGAAAAGGTGTTTATACTCAAACCCAAAACAACAAAGTAAATGGCAACAGGACCATACTTATCAATAATCACCTTAAACATAAATGGGTCAAATGCCCCAACCAAAAGACAAAGAATGGCTGAATGGATACAAAAACAAGACCCCTATATATGCTGTCTACAAGAGACCTACCTCAAAACAAGGGACACATACAGACTGAAAGTGAAGGACCGGAAAAAGACATTTCATGCACATGGGGCCCCAAAGAAAGCAGGAGTAGCAAAACTCATGTCAGATAAAATAGACTTTGAAATAAAGGCTGTGAAAAGAGACAAAGAAGGCCACTACATAATGATCAAGGGATCAAACCAAGAAGAACATATAACAATTATAAATATATATGCACCCAACATAGGAGCACCGCAATATGTAAGGCAAATGATAACAAGTATGGAAGGAGAAATTAACAGTAACACAATAATNACCCCACCTCCAACCCCCAATGATGGAAGGCGATGTTTGAACACCACTAGACCACCAGGGAAGTCTCAGTACTTAGATGCTTTAATTTTTGCAAACATATATATCGTAAAGTTTACTGTTTTAAACATTTTTAAGAGTATAATCCAGTTTCACAATTATGCTGCATTGCATTCATGATTCTTAGAATATTTTTGCCTTCCTTCTGCATTTAAAGTAAGTTCTGAGTCTGAACTGAAAGGATGTCTTCTCCTGGCTGTCAGGACCCCACTTACTTCATCATCAATAGTACACGCTTATCTTTTACTTGTGAGTGTTGTGAACTCTTGTGCATTGTGGGTCCACCAGCAGTCTGTGCCCATGGGGCATCATGAACCCTATGTGCTTAGGCAGTGGAAGAAAGAGTGTACTGTACACTTCCTCTCTGATCCCATGCATGTTCCAGTGTCCTATTAGTTGCACTTAACTGTTCATAAATAAAATTATTAAGAATTCGAGCACAGGCAGAGCACTAAACCAAGCATCAGACCCTTCTGAGTGAAGCGTCTGAGAGGCAAGCCCATGAAGTGGAGCCTTCTGCAAATGATGCCCATTACGTTTTTCCCCTTCCAATTCCTACACTTTTTATTTATTTTCTGTTTCATCATATAATTTGCCAGTGATAACCGTAAAGTGAAAGTGAAAGTGAATTNTGAGAGGCAAGCCCATGAAGTGGAGCCTTCTGCAAATGATGCCCATTACGTTTTTCCCCTTCCAATTCCTACACTTTTTATTTATTTTCTGTTTCATCATATAATTTGCCAGTGATAACCGTAAAGTGAAAGTGAAAGTGAATTCGCTCAGTCGTGTCCGACTCTTTGTGACCCCATGGACTGTAGCCTATCAGGTTCCTCTGTCCATGGGATTTTCCAGGCAAGAGTGCTGGAGTGGATTGCCACTTCCTTCTCCAGGGGATCTTCCTGACCCAGAAATCGAACCCGGGTCTTCTGCATTTCAGGCAGACGCTTTACCGTCTGAGCCACGAGGGGAGCTTGATACAGTAAACATCTACTCAATTACTGATGTCTGATAATAGTTGCAATGATATTTGGCATTCTCTTCTTGTTATTGATCACGTTTCTAAAGTTTCTGTATAAAATAACATTTTTGCTATATTTCAGCTACATAACCTTTAAAAACAAAGCTTTTTTCTATTCTAAATTTGTTGTATTTTTTTAACCATAAATACATATTGAAGTTTATTCAGTGTGTGTGCATGCTAAGTCACTTCAGTCATGTCTGACTCTTTCTGACCCTATGGACCATAGCAGATCATAGCTCGCTAGACTCCTCTGTCCATGAGATTCTCCCCGCAAGAATACTGAAGTGAGTTGCTGTACTCTTCTCCAGGGGATATTTCCAACATCTAGCCCCTGTCCCTTATGTCTCCTGCACTGGCAGGTGGATTCTTTACCACTAATGTCACCTAGGAAGCCCTTATTCAATACTTTCCCCCAACCAATTGATATTATCCTCCGAATTTTCTCCTTAGTCTGTTAGTATGGTATTTTGTATTGTTTTCTTATAAAATCCTTGCCTAAATTTTACTTAATCTTGACTCAATTAAAAATGTACTATTGGATTTGGTTAGTTAAAAATCTAAGATTTGTTTGAACTATGTTCAAATAGAAATAGGATTTTTCCCCTGAATTTTTTTTTTTTAATTTTGTGTTGGAATCAATACTAACTTCATAAAATGGCCTGTAGAGCTTTTCTTTTTGTTTCTAATTTCTGGAAAACACAACATAAAACAAGAATAAACCTTCCAATTAAAAGTTTGTTAGAACTCAAGTAAATGGCATCGCCGACTCGATGGATGTGAGTTTGAATGAACTCCGGGAGTTGATGATGGACAGGGAGGCCTGGCTGTGCTGCAATTCAAGGGGTTGCAAAGAGTTGGACACAACTGAGTGACCGAACTGAACTGAACTGAGAGATGTGAGTCTAAGGGTTTGGAGAAGAGTTTTAAAATTGTTCTTAAAGTTCATTGCACAATATTTTCCATTTTTCTTCCCTATTTTGCCACATCATATCTTCTCCAGAAGCATATCTGCATATATTCATAATACTTTAAAATATTATTTTACTACTGTTTGGTAAGTTCTATTTGTTGTTCTTTTTTTTTTTCTATTAGTTTTTTTTAAAATTAATTCTTCCAAAGAAACTACTTATTTTTTATTTTTTATATATTTTTAGTCTATTTTTATTTACTTTTTATTTTCTATTTTATTGTCTTTTTCCCATCCTTCCACTAGTTTACTTTAATTGAATCTTATCTTTATCTTCCTTAATTCTTCCTTTTTGTGTAATTGGTTTGACTTCCTTGTTAATATATTTTAGACTTTTAAAATTTCATGATAATTGTACATAAAGCTACAAATTTATCCATAATAATACTTCTTGGATCCAAGTTTCTTGCCAGTAAGATGGTATAAATTAGACACTTTTTCCAGTGTAAGTTATTTTTTCTTACTTTTAGAAGCATTTTGAATGTTTTCTTTACCTTTGATATCTTTAGGTATGCTGTGAGACTTTTAAAACTAAATTATTTCATTTCATTTTTTGTTAATTCCGAAAAGTTGATCACGATTTTTTAAATGTTTTCCCCCTTGTATTTATTTCTCTTATTTTGCACCTGCATTATCTGTACACTGATACTTCTAGTTTTTAGTTTTTAAGGTTTTTTTATATTTTGTATACAGTTTTTAGTTTTTTTGTAAAAAATTTTTTGTTTTTTAGTTTTCCCTTTATATTTTGTATAGCATTTTTATTTTTTTAGTTTTTCTTTTATATTTTGTATAAAAGACAGTATTCTTTTCTTCTTCCTCTCTGATTACCCAACTGTCTAAGCATTATCCATTCTGTTATTGATTTCACCTATTGGATTCCTTATTTCAGTTATTATGTTTTATATACTTAGCATATCTACTTGATTTCTTATGATCACTTGCTTCTGATTTTTACTGTTAGTATCATTATCTCTTGGAGTATTTTTATTGTGTTTTTTGTTTGTTTGTTTTTACATTGTGTGTCCACTGCCAGCTATCCCATTACTAGAGCTTCATGTTCTCTGGTTGCTTGTATTTGTTCTATAGTGGATATATTCCTCAGGTAAATAAGTATATCAGTCTGAAAACTCATGTTTTCCAGGGTGTGTCATGTACCCAATCACGTATCATTCTTCAGAAATAGGGTAAATAGTCAGGCACCTCCTATTTATCAGTAGTTTATCACCCTACAGAGTCTTTATACTCCAATGAATGTACTTTGACAAATGGCCAAGGCTTTATTGCTTTTTATGGTCACAAGACATCCAATTATTGTATGAGGCAAGGAGGGAACTTAAAAAGACCTTCTGAAAACTAGCCTTTCACAGCTAGCCATATTTACGCCTAAATTTTCTTACCTGGTGTGTACATATATTGACCTCTGAAGTCAACTGATCACCAAGTTTGGCATTCAGAGCTTATGTAGACCTCAGTGTTTCTGATGGATTTTTAATTTTGTCAGAAGTAAGGAAAGAATGCTATGAAAAGGTCAAGGACAAACAATTTAAGGAAGGGAGAAGCTCAACCCACAGAACCAGCTGATTAAGACAGACCAGGCAAATGATTGGGGCATATCATCTGGAATGAATTTAAAATTTTCCTTAGGACTGTCTTACCTTGGAAGTGTTACCTGGGATTGGGAAGTACAGTTGGTATGGTACATGAGAGAACTTTTAAATTTATGAAGTGCTTCATGCAAACACACATGATCTCTTTTAATCCTTACAATGATCCTATACAGTAGGCCTGGCTGGCAGGATTCTCATGTCACAAATGGGTAAGTGAAGCCTTGATGGCTTCCTTTTGCCACATTATTGGTACAGCCAGAAACAGTACTTGAACACAGGCCTTTCTGCTGCTGCATACACAGTCCTTTAAGGGAGAACATGATCTCAGGTGGCTTAGTGGCAAAGAACCCGCCTGCCAGTGCAGGAGATGCAGGTTCAATCCCCGGGTGGGGAAGACCCCTGGAGAAGGAACTGGCAACCTGCTCCAGTATTCTTGCCTGAGAAATCCCATGGACAGTAGAGCCTGGCGGTCGACTGTCCATAGGGCCACAAAAAGTCAGACACAACACAGTAACTGAGCACGCCCCTTCATCAGCAAGCAAATAAACACAACATTGGTAAAGGCTTGCTGACTCATTTAAACAGAAAGGAGTAGCAGAGTATAGAATTACCCTATTAAAAATATCTGCCTGGATTAGGGCCAGCTGGGAATTTCGCCTTAGGTCTGTGGAGAGGTATGGAACTCAACGGAAGGCAAAAAAAGAGAGAAAGAGTGCAGAAAGGAAAGCGTGATCTCAGCAGAACTATTTTAGGAGCCTCCTTTCCTGTGAGTTTTATTCCACAAGATTATAAAAGCTAATCCCAGGCTGCAGATTTTTAAACAGGAAAACAGGCCCTTGGTTTGCTTTCTGACCTAGTCCTCTTTCACATAACTCAGCTTGTCCAACACACGGAGCACCAAAGTTACATTTCTTGGAGCAAAAACCATAACATATTTCTGGTCTTTCCCAAGCGGTTTGTTTACTGGGTTACGGTTGGTTTAATCTTATCAGTTCTGCTGAGCAAGATGCTCTGAGCAATCTCCCTGAAGTTTGTCTCTCAGCAGGCAATTCTCCACTCCTTGCTACCTCATTAATGTCAGAAATCCCGAGGTGAGGTGTTTGCCAAACTGTAGCTCTCCACAGAGAGAGCGAGCCCTCCTCATTTCCTGTAGATACACATGTAGAGTACATTTTTCCTCTTCTCCCTCCAATCCCTTCAGAAGGAGGAGGAATAATGTCCCTCAAATAGAATTTAGCCTAAAGCATAAATCATAGCCCTGAGGAGAACAAAAGAAACACTGTAAGGGAAAGTAACAAAAACGCTTGGACATTATGGTCAGAAATGACTCCAAAGATAGGTCTTGTGGGCCCAGGATTAACTTCTTTCCTCTTGATCTACTTATGATTGAGGATTTATGTCGGTTGTGGTGGGAAGAGGAAGGCTTGGACTAGAAGGAGTCGGGGTGTGGATGTGAGAGACAGAGGATGCGGAGAGGAAAGCAAGAAAGAAACAATTGTGGATTTGAGTCTTCAGTGATGCTGTTTTAGATATACGTGTGTGCATGCTCAGCCATGTCTGACTCTTTGTGACTCCATGAATTGTTGCCCACCAGGCGCCTCTGTTCATGGAATTTTTCAGGCAAGGATACTGGAGTGGGTTGCCATTTCCTCCTCCAGGGGATCTTCCCAACCCAGGGATCAAACCCAGGTCTCCTGTGTCTCCTGCATTGGCAGGTGGATTCTTTACCACTGAGCCACCTGGGAAGCCCCTATTTTAGGTTGTGAACATCTAAACATCAAAAGGATGACAGTGTCATGGAAAAAGGAGTCAAGAGTATTGGACGGCATGTTTGTCACCTTTCCAGTATCCATATCTGCACCCAATGTGGGGGATGAGCGATGGCTAATACTCTGAAACAGGGAAGTATATTCAATATTCTGTGATAAATCATAATGGGAAAGAATATAAAAAGAATGCATAATGAACAAGGACATACGGTATAGCATAGGGAACTCTACTCAATACTCTGTAATGAGCTAAGGAAAAGAATTTAAAAAATGAAGGCTCATATGTATACATGTATCTGATTCACTTTGCTGTACAACTGGAATTAATGACATTATAAATCAATATAAAATAAAAATTAAAAAGACAAAAAAGAATGCATATATATATATATATGTATGACTGAATTGCTTTGCTGTACAGCAGAAATTAAGTTGCAAATCAACTATCAGCTCAGTTCAGTCGCTCAGTCGTGTCCGACTCTTTGTGACCCCATGAACTGCAGCACGCCAGGCCTCTCTGTCCATCACCAACTCCCAAAGTTCACTCAAACTCATGTCCATCGAGTCGGTGATGCCATCCAGCCATTTCATCCTCTGTCGTCCCCTTCTCCTCTTGCCCCCAATCCCTCCCAGCATCAGGGTCTTTTCCAATGAGTCAACACTTCTCATGAGGTGGCCAAAGTATCGGAGTTTCAGCTTTAACATCAGTCCTTCCAAAGAACACCCAGGGCTGATCTCCTTCAGAATGGACTGGTTGGATCTCCTTGCAGTCCAAGGGACTCTCAAGAGTCTTCTCCAACACCACAGTTCAAAAGCATCAATTCTTTGGTGCTCAGCTTTTTTCACAGCTCAGCTTCTTCACAAAAATCAACTATAATTCAATAAAAATAAGTAAATAAACAATGTTCTGAAAAATCAGTATGAATGTTTCAGAAATAAATATCATCCCTGAAACATTCATCCTGAAACATACAGGGTGATCCTGGATAAATTAGAGTAAAATTAAGCAAGCTTATCTCATTATATTATAGCAATCAATGATTGTATAGCTCTTACGATACATAGTAGGTGATATCTTAAGGTTCTAAAAACTTTACATACATTAACTCATTAATTCCTAATAATATCTCTTCAACTGAGTACTGTTATAACCCCATTTTACAGGTGAAAAAAAAAGAAACTGAGGTGAAAGAAGTTAAATAATTTTGCCCAAAGACACATGGCTAGTGGTAAACTTAGGATTCCGACCTGGGCAGTATGGCTCTGGAGTATGTGGTCTTCATATAACATTTTACTACCTCTCTGGAATAAACTAGGATGTTCATACCTGTGCTACTTAAAATATTGAAAAGTTAATAATAAACTCTTAGCAAAAGGGGGAAAGTAATAAACTTACAACTTAAGTTTTAAAGTTTATATTTTATGAAAATTTATATTTTAAAATAATATTTAATGGCATGGGAAAACCTTCATGAGATAGTATGGAGAGAAAAAGCACAATGCAAAGCAACACCAAGTGTGACCCCCTATTTTGTTTAACCACAACAACTTTCATGCTTATGTCTGTATCATCTTTCTCTAAGTAGATAAGCACAGGAAAAAAAAAAATAATGGAAAGAAATATACCAAATAATAACAATGGTTATTTCCAGGCAGTGAAATACATGGCAATTTTTATTTTCTTATTTATACTTTGCATGTTGGTATCTTAAAAAAAAAAAATCTATCTTCACATAAAATATCTATAACAAAGAAAATTTTTTACTGCAAAGGCAAATTATGTGATTGAATCTGATTTCTTCTTCCCCACTGAGTGCATTCCATCCTGAGATTGGTCTCATTACTGGCTGCTCTAAGTCAAAGGGTGTGGGGTTTTGTTTGTACCCTCTCTACCCATCCCTTGAATTTCCTCCTGCTCCACACTGATGCTCTATAAACTTATCTTCATCTACAGAAAGGAGCCTTGTGGTGAATTCTGGGATGGTACATACTTCTTTGCCATAAGTTTAACCACTTCCTATATTATGACGTTTTGAAATTTGGGTATTGTGCATCAGATTTCTGTTCATAATGCAGAGGTGTTACTTGGGGGCTGAATTAAAATATACATGATGATTTAATTAATTTAACATTACTGGTAGAGAATATATTTATACGTGCATGGGAGGGGATATGAAGACTTTAATAGAAATGTCCATATATACCTGTTCATTTTAAAATAGTTGAATGGATTATTTGAAATACACTTTTGGATCTTTTGTAAAATGATTATCATATGAATACTAACAATCCTCTGGTCTGAAATTCTCTCAAGAAAATATCCACTCCCCCCACCTCTCACCTTCTATTGAATATTTCTTTCTTAAAAACTGACAAAGGACTATTTTACTATCCTTGCTATTTGCAGAATTTTCATTTTAGTGTTAGTTTATAACCTGAATCCTTCCTCTTGTGATTTACAGCTTCTCTCTTGTTTTGATCAGCAAAAGTATATCCAAAGGGCTTTTGGCTCTCTGAGATGAACTAAGACATTAATGAATGGATCTGTTCTATAACTCTTTTAGTGAGAAATTCAAAAACATTAACCTTTAGGATCCAATAGGACTCTGACGAATTCTAGATTTCCCATGCCACTCACAAGGTACTCTGATGACTGTTGGTGTGACTTCCACCATTCTCCAGATGACAAAACGGAGGTCCAGGTGAGGAAGAGGGAGGACGGTTGGGGTCTGGCTACAGACAGACCCCTGGACAGACTGTGACTTTCCAGCAAACTGGCCCTATACCTACTACCAGCAGGGCCTGAGATTTACCTAGATCCTACACCAAAACGGCTGACACTACAGGATAGAGGAAAAAGGGGGAAAGGCCGGGGGAGGGGCTGACTGCGAGTGTGCAGAACTCTTTTCCACTTACTGGTAGGGCCAAAAGTGTCCCACACAACCCTCGGTGACCCAGCATCATCCGTGTCCAGATGTGGGGCCAGCACACCCTGCCTCCGGGCAGCCCATGAACCAAAGTCCTCAGTGCCTCTTGGGCCCCAAGGCATAAATCATTGATTTTCTCTGAATTAGGGATTACTGCTAAATCGTGTGCTTTCTATTAATAGATCTTCATAAATGCTGCAGGTGCGGCCAGAGCTCGTCTTTGAAGTACTGCTTAATCGTCCCCTTTCCAAATCCTCATAATCCAACCCTCATAAAAAACCCCGGGGATTATTGATTGAGAGGGCCTCGGGGATCCCTAAAGGCTCTGCAGCTCAAACGCAGGCCTGCCCCCAGGTGCGGCTGCAGCCCGGGGAATGCGTGCCAGGTGCGGCGGTGCTGCCACGCCAACCTGGAGGTCGGGCCACGCCCCGCAGGCAGCGACGGGGGCGGGGCCTCGGCATAGAGAAAGCTTGCAGGGGAGGCGGGCAGGCACTGGCCAACAGGCCGCTGCTTCTAACTCATCAGCTTTAGCCTTGCAGTGTGTGGATTTCCTCCCCCACCTCCCTTATTAAATCTTACTTAAAAAATATTCTTCGGAGCTGTAATTCGAGACCCATTTTTAAACTCTAATTAATGAATTGATTAAGGCAATCAATGCAAATTAAAATACATGTTAATTTGTTTAAATTTGTTAATTTTGCTTATTTTCTGTTAGTTAAAATTTATTTTTATTTAGTTAATGGGTTTCTTTACTGTAATCACATTTCTGTCCTTACTTGTGCCTCCTCTCAGGCACTGTACAGCCTCTTAGGCCAGGCAGGGCCATGTTTAATACACGTGTTGGACATGTATATGAAATGTCTGCACCTAGAATGTCTTTCCCTCTCCTATTTCATGAAATCCTGGCTCTAGAGTCAAGTTCCTTGTAACGCTTTCCCAAGATTTTAGGTAGATTTAGTCATGTTCCCCCTTCTGTTTCCATAAAACCTTGTTCAAGCCTTATTTTAGCACTGTTAATCTTTGAGTCTATTTTATTAGCATAATTGTTGTTTATTCTGCACATCTCTTGTCTCCCAGGTTCCAGGCACTTGGATGAATACAGAAGATACAAAGTTCAGTAAGACAAGGTACCTGTGGAAAATTCTTAAAGAGGTGGGAATACCAGACCACCTTTACCTGTCTCCTGAGAAACCTGCATGCAGGTCAAGAAGCAACAGTTAAAACTGGACATGGAACAATGGACTGGTTCAAAATTGGGAAAGGAGTACATCAGGGCTGCATATTGCCACCCTGCTTATTTAACTTCTATGTGGAGTACATCACGCAAAATGCCAGGCTGGATGGCTCACAGTCTTGACTCATGGAATCAAGATTGCCAGGAGAAACACCAACGTCATCAGATTTGCAGATACTACTCTAATGGCAGAAGGCAAAGAGGAACTAAAGAGCTTCTTGATGAGGGTGAAAGAGGAGAGTGAAAAAACTGGCTTAAAACTCAGCATTCAGAAAACTAATACCATGCCATCTGGTCCCATTACTTCACGGCAAATAGATGTGGAAAAAATGGAAACAGTGGCAGATTTTATTTTCTTGGCCCCTAAAATCACTGTGGATGGTGACCGCAAGCCATGAAATTAAGACACTTGCTCCTTGGAAGAAAATTATGACCAACCTAGACAGCATATTAAAAAGCAGAGACATCAAATTGCCAACAAAGGTACATCTAGTCAAAGCTATGATTTTCCCAGTAGTCATGTACAAATGTGAGAGTTGGATCATAAAGAAGGCTGAGTGCTGAAGAACTGATGCCTTCCAATTGTGGTACTGGAGAAGACTCTTGAGAATCCTTTGGATAGCAAGGAGATTAAATGAGTCAGTCCTAAAGAAAATCAGTCTTGAATATTCTTTGAAAGGACTGATGCTGAAGCTGAAGCTCCAGTACTTTGTCTACCTGACGCAAAGAACTGACTCCTTTGAAAAGACCCTGATACTGTGAAAGATTGAGGGCAGGAGAAGAGGGCAACAGAGGGTAAGATGGTTGGATGGCATCACCGACTCAATGGACATGAGTTTTAGCAAACTCAGGGAGATAGTGAAGGACAGGGGAGCTGCAGTCCATGGGGTCGCAAAGGGTTAGACACAATTTAGCAACTGAACAACAACAAAAACAACCTGATTTTGAGGAAATCTCAGAGTCATAGGAGAAAGAGAGGAATAACTATATGAGTAGAAGATGCTAAGTGTTATAATAAAATGTACTCTGCTTTCTGAGGTCTTGTAGAGTAGAGAGTCATTAGTCCTCTCTGGGCTGTGAAAACTTGAGAACTGCCTTAATGAGAACACCCAGTAGGGTGCCTGGCTTTCACCCAGTGCTTAAAAACCTTAATGGAATTATTGGTGCAGTTGAAAGATGTCTAGATCTGGACTCCAGTTACTCAAGTTGTTCCTTTCAGAAGCTGTGTAGCCTAAGACAGATCACTTGAACACTTTCTTTCCTTTCTAATAAATGCAAGGGGTGTCTAATACCCACCTTCTTCTAGCCCTGTTATCAGAGGCAAATGAAGAAATGTAAGTATTAGCAATTTGCACACTCTGAGGAGGTAAGTGAAGGCCGTCTTCCTTTGTGAATGCCGTTATCTTCATATCAAAGAGTCAGGATTCCTGCTACTGGAAGCAACTCTGTACATGAAACCCCATGGACTAACTACATGATGTGGAAAACTGTAACTATGACCCGTGTTAAGACAGTCAGAAAGGGACAGGACGTCCTGTTCTTTCACTCCTCCTAATCATTGGTCCTTCTGATGTATATGTTTCCATGGAAACCTTTGGGTTCAGAGATTTGAGAACACCATAAAGTAATCCTTAAGGAGTGGTTGATCATTTCTATTTTATGGAGAACAGAAGCAGTGCACGGAGACATCCATATCTTCAGGGAGAATTTTCCCAGTCGCTTTTTGTGATCTGATAGAAATAACTCTTTCTGGAAGCAAAATCAGCCAGACCCATGTAGCTGTTATCGGTGGGTCTTGAGAATAGCCGTCATGTTCAGATTTCTTCTCATTGCCTCTGTAAACGTGGTCAGGAATGAGCCATAGCCTGTCAGTGTGAGTCTGAGGGTAGGTAGACAAATCTGTCATTGGTTTAAGCAGTTTTGTACAACATTACAGTGCTAAGAATCACATAACTCCTCAGCTGGTAGAAAGACACCCTAGGTGGTAAATGGGTGAAAAAAGAGGTGAGTAGAAAGGAAGGAATATGGGCAGGGCTCTGTTTCTCATTGTGCCGTAAGTGCTTCCTGGGCTTGTAATAATACGGAACTTTGCGTGATAAGGTGGAATTTACAATGAAGGGAGGCAAGGACTTCCCAGGGAAGACAGAATACTTTGCTTCTGTCAATAATAGCATTCCAACTAAAATGTATTTGGCAAAATGTTGGGATATCCTTCCCTCATGGAATGGTGCTCATGTGATGAGGTAGTATACAATGAAAAGCAGAGCCCCATCAGTTCAGTTCAGTCACTCAGTCGTGTCTGACTTTGTGTGACCCCATGGACTGCAGCACTCCAGGCTTCCTTGACAATCACCAACTCCTGCAACTTACTCAAACTCATGTCCATCGAGTCGGTGATGCCATCCAACCATCTCATCCTCTGTCATCCCCTTCTCCTCCCACCTTCAATCTTTCCCAGCATCAGGGTCTTTTCCAAGGAGTCAGTTCTTCATATCAGGTAGCCAAAGTAATTGGAGTTTCAGCTTCAGCTTCAGTCCTTCAATGAATATTCAGGATTGATTTCCTTTAGGATTGATTGGTTGGATCTCCTTGCAGTCCAAGGGATTCTCGAGTCTCTTCCAACACCACATTCAAAAGCGTCAATTCTTTAACACTCAGCCTTCTTTATAGTCTAACTCTCACATCCATACATGACTACTGGAAAAAAACTAGCTTTGACTAGGCTGTGTATTGTCACCCTGCTTGTTTAACTTACATGCAAAGTATATCATGCGAAATGCCAGGCTGGATGAAGCACAAGCTGGAAACAAGATTGCTGGGGGAAATATCAATAACCTCAGATATGCAGATGACACCACCACCCTTATGGCAGGAAGTGAAGAAGAGCTAAGGAGCCTCTTGATGAAAGAGAAGGAGAAGAGTGAAAAAGTTGGCTTAAAACTCAGCATTCAGAAAACTAAGATCATGGTATCTGGTCCCATCACTTCATGACAGATAGATGGGGAGACAGTGGAAACAGTGAGAGAATTTAGTTTCTTGAGCTCCAAAATCACTGCAGATGGTGATTGCAGCCATGAAATTAAACGACAGCTGCTCCTTGGAAGAAAAGCTATGACCAACCTAGACAGTGTGATAAAAAGCGGAGACATTACTTTGCCAACAAAGGTCCTTCTAGTAAAAGCTATGGTTTTTCATGTAGTCATGTGTGGATGTGAGAGATCCCTAAGGTTTGCAAAAAAAAAAAAAAAAAAAAAAACCCACCTTTTTGATTTACTCCTCAATGTAAATTGAGAAAGAAGCTGGGTTTAGTCTGTGCATGCATGCTCAGTTGTGTCCAGTTCTGTGTGACACTTTGGGCTGTAGCCTGCCAGGCTCCTCTGTCCATGGGATTCTCCAGGCAAGAATACTGGAGTGGGTTGCCATTTCCTTCTCCAGGGGATCTTCCACACCCAGGGATCAAACCCGCATCTCCTGTGTCTCTTGCATTGGCAGACAGATTCTTTACCACTGAGGTATCTGGGAATTAGCCCCCAAATTTGCTAGCCACATAGGGATGAGCCTGAGAAGCCAGGCAGTCAGGGCTGGGCAGCTTTGAGGTGCTGTGGTGTGGGGAACAGAGCCTGGCTTGTGTCTGGAAACCACCAGTCTTCCACGTGTCTGTTAGTCTCTCAGTAGTGTCCAGCTCTTTGCGACTCCACGGACTGTAGCCTGCCGAGGTTCTCTGCTCTTCCGTATGTGCCTTTCTACCCAGCAAGTTGGTGCAGTCACCCTTATGGCTGAGTGTCCCCTAGCTTTTGTTAACACTGCCCTCTATTCTCTGGAGCAATCACTCCCCATGCTGACCTTTCAGGGGCAGCCACACTGCATCCACTCACTAAATGGTACCCACATTTCCTTCAAATTAATTTCCTGGCCACAGAATTGTTGGTGACCCTGATGTAGATATTTTTGTTATAAAGTTTTTAATACAATTAGGCTTTTTTAAAGTTTATAAATATATTGTATAAAAGAAGCTAAAAGAAGTACCAAGTACCCATATCTATGGTTAGGTTATATATTTTACTCAGAGCTTAATGCAAGATATTCAGCTGTGGATGATAATATCATACTTAAGCCTTTGTAATTTAGAGAGTACTTCATTTTGGGAGTAAAAACTTTCTGGACCAGCTGCTTCTGGTGGGTCCCCACTAGGACTCTTATCCAGGTGAATAGAATGGCTGCTTCCCTTATCAATAAGATACTGAAGTGGTGCTAATTTCAAACTCAAAGGAACATGCTAAGTAGAATATAGTAGAATTATACTATACGAATACTACTGGAGGCCAGTCTGATGACCCCTGAGGAAGGGACTCACTCTTCTTCACCCTTCTCAGAGTGCTCCCTGTGGTGCTCTCTGGAGAACAGCTGGTCCCTAAGGAATCTTACAGCAGTCCTTAATATAAATCCTTTCGGTAGGGAAACAGGCATGAGAGACGGAACCATGTTTTCCCAGAAAGACAAATAAAAGTTAAATGAAAGATTTGATCTCTTGATGTAACCCTGCGCTGTGATTCCCTGATGTGTATGCATTTTCTCTGTAGTAAAGAAAAAACTCCAGCATATGTATACCTATGGCTGGTTCATGCTGATGTTTGGCAGAAACCAACCCAATACTGTAAAGCGATTATCCTTCAATTAAAAATAAATGTTAGAAAAAGAGAAATAACTTCAAAGAAAAATCCAGTAACAATTCATAATGCTCATAGCAAACACTTCTGAGTTTTCTCCTTTGAGTTGCCATGGAGAATCCATTTCTTTCCCCCCAGTTTGCATTGAAAGGTGAGCAGCTAGAAGCACTCATTTAGCTTCCTGATACCATCCGGGAGGGCTTACAGTCTTTCCGCTAGCACTAGTAATTAAGGACAGATTGGAGTCCTCAAGGGAGTCGCACTGCCCTCTAACACCATCCAGCACCACTCAAGAGGGAGGCAGGACTCTCTCATAAGCTGTTTGCCCCAATTCACCCAACAGAGGTGGGAAATTCCCAAGGAAAGTATCAAATGAATTTGTTAATGAGCCAAACATTAGGAAAGAGCACAAGGGATCTGTGCACATCCAGGGACTGAGTGAGGGAGTGGAGGATTTATTTATCTGGTTCTTAAATGAGTGTTACTGTGAGGACTTTGATTGAAGGCATTTTCAAGCCAAATCTTTCACTACATTAAAGGATTTCAGATAAACCAAGGGCTTCAGAGTTTACATTCTGAAAAACAAACAAAGGCAATTTGAACCTCACAAGGGTGAATATTTTAATGTGAATTATGGTTATTATTCATCTGCATTGAGATTTTTAAGTAAGAATTTGTCCTGAATCAAGCCCTGGAAAAAGAAGGGAACACACACACACACACACACACACACAACACTAGAGAAAAGAACTTAGAGGTTCATTTGCTTAAACTCTTTAGTTTATAAAGGAAATCAAGGGACCAATCCAACTTTGTACATCCAGTTAAGGATTTGACATGGACTAAGCTCATTTCATTGTGCCACAGTGATGCGATTTCTACTTTTGATTCTGTATTTTCTATTTGTCCAGTTTTATCTTTCTTTTTCCCTCTGCCATCCCCTCATCTTGTTTATTTTGAATATATTGAAATGTCACGATCCTGCAAATGTTCTGCCTCATGCATTCTTCCACTGTCTACTATTTCAGAAACTACATTCTCTGTTTCTGTTCTTTTAATGCTTACTCTAGAAATTTTAGCATACATATATTTAACTTAAACTTTATAAGATTAGTATCTGTACCCTCCTTTAGTTATGGTCAGTTCAGTTCAGTTCAGNTGGCTGAATTTGAAGAAAAAATGAATGAGGTTTGTAAATTGTGCCTTTAGAAAAAGAGACTAATCTTTTTTCTTAAAAATAAAAAAAATGAGATAATTTTTAATAAGCCAAGAGTTTGGGCCTAGCTCTTTAAGGGGGCTCTATATTTTAGAAGTATTTTTGTTAAATTGAATATGGTTTGTATTTAAATATTTGATTTCTTTAAAAAAGAAATAAAGAAAAACCATCTTATGGTAATTTAAATAATCTTTTTTAAAGTTTTCTAAATGTTAGGTTCTTCTCTTCTCTCCCCTAGTCCCCAGGCCCCCATCTTACTTTGGATTCCCACGATGATGTTTGCTTATTTTGATTACAAATCTACATGTAGTATTTCAGCCACAGTATAGATTAATTGAGCTTTTATTGTCTGGAAAGAGAATTTAACCACCTTTCTTAAAAAGATAAAAGTTCTCAGTTTTAGTAATAACAACCTACTCCTCCTTTCAGTATACAGTATGGAATTTCCTCCTCATAATATCTTCTTTGAAGGGAGCTCGTTAGAGCCTCCTTTAGTGACAGGGAAAAGGATCCTTAAACCTGCAGCATCTTTTGACTGTAATTAGAGGCTGAGATGGGAGCAAGATGGTAGAGGATGGAAGGAAGGAAATAGCTGTCTGTACATTTCAGTATAAAAGGAGAAGGCGGGGAGAGAGGATGCGATGGTGGAGTGGCATCACTGGCTGGCTCAGTGGACTTGAGTTTGAGCAAGCTCGGGGAAATAATAAAGGACAGGGAAGCCTGGCGTGCTGCAGTTCACGGGGTCGCAAAGAGTCGACACAACTTAACAACGGAAGAACAAAGGACAACAACATTGAGATATATTAGGAGGGGAGAGATGACTTCTGATGTGTTTATAATTTTTCTGCAGAACTGGAAGAAAGAACTAGAAAAACACAGGGAGAAATTGTTAAGTGGAAGTGAGAGCTCATCCAAAAAAAGACAGGTAATGCCATTTTTATTTCATTGCTACTCTTAGTTGGGTTTACGTAATAACTCTGTGTACTGCTGCTAATAGGTNAAGAAAGAACTAGAAAAACACAGGGAGAAATTGTTAAGTGGAAGTGAGAGCTCATCCAAAAAAAGACAGGTAATGCCATTTTTATTTCATTGCTACTCTTAGTTGGGTTTACGTAATAACTCTGTGTACTGCTGCTAATAGGTCCACTGGAAAACACTACCTTATTTAGATTTGTACTTGTATTTGTTTGCTTTTAGAGAAAGAAAAAAGAAAAGAAGAAATCTGGTAGGGTGAGCAAAAGTTTTCCATTTTTCTAAATGTTATAATCAAGAGCCTACAAAACAAAAAGTAAGAGTAATTGATACGATCTGTATGCTAACTCTAGATAAGTCAGAGCCCGGAGGTCCTTTGGTCGTTATGGGTGGGCTTGTTCTGTTAATGATAATAAAAGGAGGGTACTGACCTCCTTATAACCTAGTGGCTCCTTCACCACAATTAAAGAGGGAAAACGGACCACGCCTTTTGTTACTGTGGGGGCGGGGGGCAGGCGTGTGAGATCTGACATTTAATATTTAAGTCATATGGCTCCATTTCTCAGAAGCTAGATTGATCTCATTAAGTATTTGAGAGACTTAGTAAAGAAAAGTTCCTGCATCTCACAAGCTTTAATTGTTTTGTGCTTGGTCAAGTATTCATCTTCTTCATCAAGCTCTGATTCTTCCAGCAGCTCTTCAGACTCTGAAGATGAGGTAATGTGTGCTCTCGTGATGAAATATGAAATAGCATCTCTAATGTCTTTCCTAACAAGGGGAAACCTATTATGAAGAATCTGCTGGAAATGTTTCCTTCCAAGTTTTGATTGATTATCTCTGAGAACACTGACATGAATAAATAACTAGATACTTAAATATTAGTAAATGTATTTTTTAGATTCTTAAATTTGTCATCTTCATTTAAGAATATTAGAAGGAATAGATTTAAAAATCAGAAAGTCCATTTTAGCTAAGAATTACATGTGATTCAAATCACTTAATGTTTTTTAATTTTTAAAAATGATATATCTTATATTTTAAATATTTTTAAATAAAACATATTTATAAACTGATACTTTCATTAAGTTTTGTTCATTGATAAAGTTTTGATGTCAGTTAAATGCAACAAATATATGCAACGAANAGCTAAGAATTACATGTGATTCAAATCACTTAATGTTTTTTAATTTTTAAAAATGATGTATCTTATATTTTAAATATTAATTGTTAAATAAAACATATTTATAAACTGATACTTTCATTAAGTTTTGTTCATTGATAAAGTTTTGATGTCAATTAAATGCAACAAATATATGCAACGAAACAAAGCAAATTATTTATGTTTCATGTAGGATAAGAGACAAGGAAAAAGGAAAAAGAAAAAGAAGAGTCGTTCACATAAATCTTCTGAAAGTTCCATGTCAGAAACTGAATCAGACAATAAGGTAAAACTGTTTAAGTGAGCAATGTTTTGGGTAGCAGACATTTAATTAGATTTTTCTTTTAGTTCTTACTATCTTAAATAGCTCAGTGTTGAAATGTGATACTGTTTTTTGTACTTTGATGCTCTGTGCCACTTAATTGATGCACTTAATATTGTACATAAGGCATTTAACTGTTCTCTAAATGCTCTGACATAAAGGTCTCCGCGTCTCAAAATTCTCACGGTAACTTTATGATAAATATGGCTGACATTGTTTTTCCCATCTTCATAAAGAATTTATAGTACAGATAAAAAGCATCTTGCTTAAATTCATACAAATAGTATTAGAACTGGAAGTTGAATCTGTCTTCTGATATCTGATCCAGTGTCCTTTTTATAGTACTATACCTCATCTGTTCTGTACTATCCAGAATTATCAGGTACAGTTAACTCTCGAACATTAGTGGTCATAAGAAATACATGCAGGTTATAATAAAAATGTAGATTTCTGGGCCCCATCGCCACAGTCTGATTTAGTGAAGCTGATTAGGATCAGAACTCTACATTTTTAACGAACAGTCTCTATGATTCTGACATGGTGTTTCACAGTTTGACAAGCGCTGCCCTGGGGGTCAGGGAGAACAAAACCACTAAATGAGCTTTCTTCTCATAAAATGCCTGGTGTCTGGAAAGTACTCAGGAGGTGGTAGTTTTGTTTTTAAAGCAGAAGAGCCAATTTAATGATACTGATAGCTAACGCTTATCGAATGGCTGCTGTGTATCGGGCCTAGTTCTAAGCACTTGACTTTTAACTCAGTCCTCTCCCAACTCTATGAAGTAGATATTTGTTTATCCCATTTTATGGATAATGAAGGCTCAGAGAGGTTAATAGCTAGCTCAGAAGGATTCAAAAGTAGAAATTCTTGCCTGGAAGTAAATTTCTTTCAATCATAATCACCTTTTTATATTTTTGTTAATTATGGTATAATGCTCTATATCTTTCACATTTAAAATTAATATACATATATGTTTGTTTAGGATAGTTTAAAAAAGAAAAAGAAGTCAAAAGATGCAACTGAGAAAGAAAAGGTAATTTATATTTTATGTTGCTTTTTTTATATTTATATATATATTTTTTAATATTATTTATTCATTTTTAACTGCGCTGGGTCTTCATTGCTTTGTGTGGACTTTCTAGTTGCAGCGAGTGGAGGCTACTCTTGGTGGCAGTGCGTGGACTTCTCATTGCCATGGCTTCACTTGTTACAGGCTCTGAGGCATGCAGGCTTCAGTAGTTGTGGCACACAGGCTCAGTAATTATAGTACATGGGCTTAGTTGCTCTGTGGCATGTGGAATCTTCCCGGACCAGGGATTGAACCCGTGTCCCTCACACTGACAGGTGTATTCTTCCTGCTGAGCCACCAGGGAAATCCCTACATTGTTTTAATATACTTCACTTCCTTTAAGAATTGCTTCAAGAAATTAACAATAAAGCATTCCATTTTTAACTACAGAGATTTCTTTTGCTTATTGGGTTCGTTATTGAAGGTAAAAGATCAGAAGAGTATTCCTGCAGAGAATTTGTGTAGGTGTAATGTATTATCTCAAAATTGAAATAATGAAGTTTTAAACATTCCATTTGTTTCCTCACTTCATTTTGAAGAAGGTCCTTTTGATGAAAGAACATGGATTTCTGTTTCAAATTAAGTATACCATAGATTATTTGAAAAATGTTGTTTCTACTATAAGTAGATGTTTTGTCTTCATTTATAGTTTATCTATGCTTAATGCTAAATTTATGCCTACCTAAATTTCTAATTTATAATTTCTAGTCTTTCTGATTCCCTGGAGAAGGAAATGGCAACCCACTCCAGTGTTCTTGCCTGGGAAATCCCATAGACAGAGGAGGCTGGCAGGCTACAGTCCATGGTGTCACAAAGAGTCGAACACAACTTAGCAACTGAACACATATGCAGTCTTTCTGATTGTTAAAAATAAAAGCCTGAAGAAGGCATTACTAATAAAAGAAAACTAAACAGCGTGTCACCAAATTGTATTCAGTCTTTTTATCTCATTCCACTGGACATGAAGTTGGGCAAATTCTGGAAGATGGCTAGGGGCAGGGAGGCCTGAAGTGCTGCAGTTCGTGGGGTCGCAAAGAGTCGGACACAACTTAGTGACTGAACAACAACAAAAATTGAGGTGAAATTCACATAATATGCTGTGAACCATCTTTAAATTATAATTTGGTATGTACAATGTTGGGCATTGATCTGCTCTTCAGTTTCAAGACTTTTTCATAATTCCATCAAATACCCATACTCATTAAGTACTCAATTTCTTTCTCTCTCCTCCTCCTGTGTTAGCCTCCAGTCTGCTTTATGTCTCTATGGATTTATGTGTTCTGGCTGTATCATATAGAAGCAGTTGTACTGTATATGACCTTTTGTGACTGGCTTCTCTCCCTTAGTCTATAATGTTTTCTCTTGGGTATATACGTAGAAGAGGGTTCTTTTTTTTTTTCAGTTTGCAAATAAATACTAAAAAAGAAACATATTGACAGAGTTGGTTTCATTAATTCCAAGGATTCAAGGATATAAAATTTATTAATATAACTTGCCATATTAACTGGTCAAAGGAAGGAAACTGTATGATTATTTTCATAGTTCCAATAGGGTGTGATATAATTTCAACAGAAATTCTTGATTTTCAAAACCATTATAAAATAATAACCGGTTACTTTCATGTGTTTAAAAAAGTGTAAAACTGAAAACTGGCAGTTTACAAACATGAAATCACTAATAAAACATCTGCACTATGATTTTGAAGTACTTCAAAATATACAAAATATAGAGTAATACATACACATATGATAAATAACACATATACATACCCAGCAGAATTAGCAAATGGTTTACATTTTGTCCTGTCTTGTTTTATTGGCAGACGTCTTTGTCACACTTTGCTTCGCTATAGGCAGCTGTTTTTGAAATTACTGTGTATCCTTCCCATCCACCTTTATATAAGTGTGTGTTCACACATATTTTCAAAGTGGTATCATTGTGTTTTCTTCTGAAACTTGCTTTGTTTCACGCAACATCGCTGTTGACATCTATCCTTCTTGATACTCTCAAGTTTGTTTCTTCTGCTTCGAATACTGCATTATTTTAATGCACCACAGTTTGTGTTTCCGTTCTTTTGTTTGTAGACATCTAGGTGGTTTTCTTTCTTCAGTCGTGTAAACAGTGCTGCCGTGGGCATTTGTTATCTATTTCTCCTTTTCCTTAGCTTTTCATTGATTTTCTAAGGTATACCTGGGACTATAATTTCTGGGTCCAGGGAACATGTTAATAACACTTAACTTGTCTGCATTTTACTCACCAAAGCGCTTATTTTCTGATTTACATTCCTACTAGTAATATATGATAGTACCCTTGCTCCTCATACATAACATACCACGCTGTTGAGACCTCCTTTTTTGCCAGTTTAATGTAGAGATGTCTGAGCCCCTTTGTTTATTAGCCAAGCAGATTTCATTCTCTGTGGATTGCCTCTTCGTGGTCTTGGCCCATTTTTCTGCTTGATTTTAATCTTTCCAGTTGATAAGACTTGATTGCTAATCTTTCAGACACATAGTTAACATCTCTTAAGTCTACGGTTTCTCTTAATCTTATTTAAGATGTCTGTTATAATCTTACAGTGTTTTAATTTCAGTCACATATATCAATCATTATTTTTAGCTCCATTTTTATTTTAAATTGTTCCAAAAGTGCTTGGCAATACAATACCTAATTAGAAAATATAATGGAAAAATGTATTTCATTTATAATATTCACAAAAAATACATAGGAAAATCTTAAGGAAGTGAGCAGGATTAATTTAAAGAAAACTATACACATCTATTCAGAAATACATGAAAATTTAATAAAATTTCTGGGTGTGACTTGCCCTGCTAGAAGTTGAAACATTTTTCATCTACTTTGACTAAAGCAATGTGGTATGGCACAGGAANCGGTTTCTCTTAATCTTATTTAAGATGTCTGTTATAATCTTACAGTGTTTTAATTTCAGTCACATATATCAATCATTATTTTTAGCTCCATTTTTATTTTAAATTGTTCCAAAAGTGCTTGGCAATACAATACCTAATTAGAAAATATAATGGAAAAATGTATTTCATTTATAATATTCACAAAAAATACATAGGAAAATCTTAAGGAAGTGAGCAGGATTAATTTAAAGAAAACTATACACATCTATTCAGAAATACATGAAAATTTAATAAAATTTCTGGGTGTGACTTGCCCTGCTAGAAGTTGAAACATTTTTCATCTACTTTGACTAAAGCAATGTGGTATGGCACAGGAATAGAAAAAAACAATGGAACATTGTAGAGTCCGGTAAAAATTGGTAAATATTTGTGGAATTTAATATATGCCAGAGGTGGCATTTCTTGGGCCAAAGTGACTAACCATTTGAAAAATTTTAGGTTTAACTCTCCTTAAGGTCAAATAAATTCCCAGATAAGTCAGAAATGTATGAAAATGTAGCTAGAGAAAGACATGGGTGAATATAACATCAGAGCGAGACTGGCCTTTGCCTCAAAACCCAGAAACTTTTCACCATATAATTCAAATTCTGAATAGCAAAAAGACATTTAAGCTATGAACAAAGTTTAAATACATATGAATAGACCAAGAAAAACTACTAGGAATATGTAAGACAAAAAACTTATCTTCAGTAATTAAGGGAAAGAGAATACCTCACACACATAAACAGGCAAAACACGTGTGTGTGTGCCTAGTTGTGTCCGATTCTGCAGCCCCATGGACTGCAGCCTGCCAGGCTCCTCTGTCTNAAGAGTTGACTCATTGGAAAAGACTCTGATGCTGGGAGGGATTGGGGGCAGGAGGAGAAGGGGACGACAGAGGATGAGACAGCTGGATGGCATCACTGATTTGATGGACGTGAGTCTGAGTGAACTCCGGGCGTTGGTGATGGACAGGGAGGCCTGGTGTGCTGCGATTCATGGGGTCGCAAAGAGTTGGACACGACTGAGGGAGTGAACTGAACTGAACAATGAGTTGGAATGCATAAGGGACAGGAGCTCTGTTTTGTAGTCCGGGGGTTGAGATCAGTCCCCAGCACATAATGGGTTTCACAATAAATATTCATTGCATCTATTCACTGTCTTTTATCCAACAGAATTGCAGACCTGGAAGTAGATGAGCTTCTGAGTGCCACAATTTTGTGTCTTACTCAGGTTTTATCAGGCGGGTGAATGGTTGAAAAAGGGGTTCTGACTCCCTGTCAAGTGCTCCTTCTATTCCCTCACATTACCACCCAGTAACCACGGCTCTTATATAACCTTTTGTCAGGAAAACAGCTATTTGGGGGGTGGAAGCCTATGAGATTTTCACCAGGAAATGATCTGGGGTCCAAAGTGAAGCTGGTCCAATACACTGCACTGCTAGGAATCGCATTCTGCCAACCTTTGACTCCTTCTTCTGAAATATAGCCATAAAATAATGGATCTGTAAACTGCTCTGGGCAATTATGGTGCTCCTGGAGTGAAAGCGGGCTGTCGTTAGCCCTGCTTATGGAGACCAGCTTGCCGCTGTTGGCTCTTAGCCAGTTCGCGAAACTGCCTTCCAGTGAGAGGACACAGGTTCAAGGGGGATAATTAGGCAGAGTTTGGTGCAAGCTTGTTGATATAAATGTGCTACAGATTAGCCTTTTCCCCTCTCCCGGCTGAGTAAAGATCAGAAAGAACAGGTGGTAAGCTAATGGGGGAACATGAAATTAATACTTCTTTTCCTGGTCCCACCTTTGTTGTTTTTGTACAGAGGATTTCTTCAGAATCTTCAAACACATTGCAAGCACCTTTTCCCTCCCAGTTTTATTTAGTTTAGTCTAAAACCTCTGGCCCAAAGGGATCTGACACATCCAGGTTTTCAAAAGGAGTTCCCCTATTTCTTTTTGGGAAATGATCTAGGAATAAACATCTGGAAAATGGAACAATGAAAAACAAAACAAAGTAAAATACAAACCTTTCGAACTAGTTGTTAAAATCCAACCCATGGCACCATCTCAGACACCAAATGTCAGCTCAGCCTTAGCAATTTGTACATGCTTGAAAAGATGCCAAGCTGTAAGTTTGCAGCTACTCATTTCTTTCTAATGACAGAGTCTCTTGCATGGTGAGTGATGGGTTTTCATTATGTTTATGCCTCCACAGGTACTGAAGACCCTAGAGCTTACTTCTAGATATCAATTTTCAGTCTACAGAAACAAAATGAAACAAAGCAAAGCAACAAACAAATTAGCCCCACCCTTTACTATGATGAAACTAATTTCCTTTCCTCATCTTTGGAGTCAAAAAAAAAAAAAAAAAAGCAAAAACAAAAAACCTGAGAATTATTTTAGAAGAATCTGGAGACTCAGGGTTTCTATCTTTATGGAAGGTCCTCAACAATAAAAGCTTGTCCCATGAGATGCATTTGAGTGTGTGTGTGTGTGTGAGTGTGTGTATAAGGCTCAAGCTAGTTACCCTTTCTTCCATGAAGTTTAACTTCATTATTCTAGCTTTGATCATTTCTCTCTGTGCTCAAAACTTGTGCTGCCTCAAGGCTTTTGACTTAACTACACTAATGGTTTAACTGGCTCAGTTTTGTGTTGCTCTGGCTTCATATGGGAAGCAACATAGCGTAGTTACAAAATATGGACTTGAGATTGATGTCAGCAAGATGGCAAACTAAGATTTGAGCCCTTGGTCCCCAGTGGAAACACCAAGTGAACAGCAACACACAGACTAAAGTAGCTTTGTGAGAATGCTAGAAACAAGTGAAGAATCTGCAGCAGTCAAGCAAATGCCTACCCACGGGGAAAACAACAGCACATTCAAAATTGTGGGAAAAAAATGGTTGCATTATTGCTCATCCTTGTCCCATTGCTACTCCAGCACAGCTGTCACAGTCAGGAGAAAAAATCACCTGATTCCTAGTTCCTCTGTCAGGATGGAGAGAAAAGAATGGAACTTTTAAGCAATGTTCTTGCTTGTCTAAAAACTACCCAAGGGAGTAGTATCTGTTTTGACTGACTCAGAGTGCTAATGGGAACAGTGGCATAATTTTGAGACTATATTAGAGGACGATGAAGGTGGTTGCTGCAGCCCATGAGATCTGCAGGGGGTGCTGAATATCTGTGGGCGTTTGGGAACAGAGATTGTAGGGTGGAATAATATGATAGAACTTCCAAGACTCTGAGAAGAAGTAGCTGTGAGATGTGGGGAAATTAAGATTTTTAAAAGCAATCATGTATGTAAGGGGGTGGGAGATAAAATGCATATGCATATGTCCAGAGAGAATGCATATGCATAGGCCCAGAAAGGCCTGAGAAGAGCTTCAGCCTTCATGCCAGGCTAACTAGTGAAGATATTCTCCTGCACAGAACATAGATTGGGGGCACTGACTGGGTTTTCAAATGTTGGTTTCAACAACAAATCACAAAGCATACAAAGAAACAGGGAAACATGGGTCATTCAAAGGAATAAAATACATATCCCCAAACCAAACTACAGGAATGCAAGCTTCAGGTTTGCTTGAGAAAGGTTTTAAACCAACTGTCTTAAATATGCTCAATGAGCTAAAGGAGAACATGGACAGCTAAAGGAAATCACAAAAATGGCATGTGAGCAAAGTGAGATGGTTAATAAAGGGATAAAAATTGCAATAAAGTATCTAATAGAAATTCTGGAACTGAAAAGAGCAATAACTAAATTGAAAAGAGTCATAAAAGTTGTTCATCAGAAAACTTTAGCAGGTGGAACAAAGAATAAATGAACTTACGGACAGATCATTTGAAATTACAGTGTCTGAGGAACAAAAAGATTTTAAAAAGTGAGGAGAGCTTAAGAGACATGAGACACCAACAAAAGGACCAATATACACATGATGGGAACCCATAAGAAGGGAGAGAGACGGGAAGAGAAAGGGTAGGAAGTTTATTTGAAGAAATAATGGTTAAAAAGTCCCCAAGTTGAGGAAAGAGATGAGTTATATTGCAAAAGTTTCAACAAATTCCAAGTAGATTGAGTCCACAGACGTAGTCAAACCGATGAAAGTTAAAGACAAAAAGAGAATCTTGAAAGCAGTGAGAGAAAAGTGACCGTGCTGCACAGGGATTCTCAGTAAGATTTTCCGCAGATTTCTCGGCAGCAATGTTGTAAGTTACAAGGCAACAGGATGATATATTTAAAATATTGAAAGAAACACACACACACAAGAATTCCACATATGACAAAGCTGTCTTTCAAAATTGAAGGAGAAATTAAGACATTCTCACAAAGAAAAGCCAGAGAAATTATTTAACTAGATCTGCCCAACAAGAAATGTTAGAGAGCTCCTTCAAGGTGAAACAAAAGGACAGTAGATAGTTACTCAGGAAACACACAAAATATAAACGTTTCCTGGCAAATGACAAGTATAAAATCTTAGTCATCGTAATTTTGTTTGTAATTCAACTTCTTTTGTTTGTTTGTTTTATGGCATCTAGAAGACAAAAGCATAGATATAAATATAAACCTATGGTGATAGGTACATAATTTATAAAAATGAAATCTGTAACATTATACATAAAATTGATGACACATGCTACAATATGGATAAATCTTGAAGACATTACGCTAAGTGAAATAAGCCAGTCACAAAAAGATAAACATTGTATAATAATTCCATTTATATAACATGCCTGGAGTAGTCAAGCTTATAGAAACAGAGAGTAGACTGTGGTTACTAGGGGCTTGGCACAGGAAAGAATGGGAACTGTTCTTCATAAGTACAGAGTTTCAGTTTGGGAAGATGAGAAATTTCCCGAGGTTAGTTGTGCAGCAATATGAATGGACTTAGCTCTATTGAACTGTATGTTTAATTATGGTTGAAGCGGTAAAGTTTACTTTAAAGAATTTTTTGATGTGGATCATTCTTGAAGTCTGTATTGAATTTGTTACAATATTGCTTCTGTTTTATGCTTTGGTTTTTTGGCTGCTATGGATATTAAATCTTTAGTCCCTGACCAGGGATTGAGCCTGCACTCCCTGTTTTGGAAGGCAAAGTCTTAACCACTGGACATAGAAAAGTCACCCGTATCATGTATATTTTATCACAACTAAAAATTTAAAATATGGGCTTTGTAGCTAGATAGCCATGAGTTTACATTTAAAGCTCCTTTAAAGTATTAGCTGAGTAACCTTAGGGGAGTAACATATATATCCTGAGTTTTAGTTTCCTGTGGGATAATGTGTAAATAAAGCCTTGTGGATTGCAGTGAAGACAGAATGAGCAAAACGATGAAACGGAAAGCACTTGGGACAAAGTACAGAAAGTATCCATTCTAGATAGCAACTTCCTCAATGGCATGCCTCAAGTCTAATACAATTTCAGAATGCCCAGAATATTGCAATTGTACTTTAGGAGTTTGGTTTTGTAAATGTTCATGTAAACAAAGGTTTTGGAATGGAAAAAAGTCACAGGTAAGTCATCACAGTGAAGCAGAGAATGGCTTTCTCACTTTTGTTTCTGTGAACACACTTTAAAGGGCTTCCCTGGTAGCTCAACTGGTAAAGAATCCTCCAACAATGCGGGAGACCCTGGTTCGATTCCCGGGTTGGGAAGATCCTCTGGAGGAGGGCATGGCAACCCACTCCAGTACCCTTTGTCTGGAGAATCCCATGGACAGAGGAGCCTGGTGGGCTATAGTCTATGGTGTTGCAAAGAGTTGGACACGACTGAAAGACTAAGTGCGCACACACACATACACATTTTACAATAGAAAAAAAGTCAGTCTCCCCAAACCAATTTTTAAAAGTCTTTACTGGAGTGAGGATGGTGGAAACAAAAGGCAAAAAGAATATATGACCATGAACATTTTTCCACTCTATAAACAATATTTTAATAGGATGTCCCAACTGATGGCTTTGTGAAAACCCACACTTTGTCTTTTCCCATCACCCCTTTGTCTTGAGGGACCGCACCCCCCAACATGCACATGGTTTCATGCAGATTCAGCATCCATAAAGAAAAGACCTGGGCCACCTTCTGTTCTTGCTTATCCAGCCTCCTCTGACAGCAGAAGGGGAAGACTACAGAATGAGAATATAGGGAGAAAGGGTTTTGGATTTTTATTTTTTAAACTGCAGCTTACCTTACCAGAATCCTGCCCAGCAAACCCCAGCCTTGGTTTCAGCTATCGCATGAAGCGTAGCTTTTTGATGACTAGCTTAGATTCCAAAACCCCTTGTTTATATGGATTTATTTGGAAAAATAAAGCCTTAAAATAGAAGTCAGGGCTTATCATGTGAAGGCCTTTTCCTACCAACCTATAAGCAACAAACTATTTGGTTTATTTTTCTCTTCTCTTGCAGATAGAATACATTCCAAGAGGAAGTTGATGTCAAGTATTTGGACAAACAGTTAAGATTTGAGCACCAGTTTTCCTGGGATGGGGGAGGCTTTATTTTAAAAACAAAACAAAAACTTCATCAGACTTGTGAACTACAGATTTGGAGCAATTCTTAAGAAAAAGGAAAAATAAAGAAAAAGAGGCATTTTCACCCCATAGGAAAAAGATGTCTAATAGAATACAGGGCACATAGGTCCTGGTTTCTGCAACTAAGTTCTCTAGGGTACTCCTTTGCCCTCGGACACCACTCAGGAAGCCTGTTGGACAATCTTCCCAGGGGAAACTGAACTAACAGGGTGATCAAAGAGGGTCAAGACAGCTTCTCAGCCCAACTAGGGAAGCCGATGACTGAATGAGGAACAATTACTGAATACAAATGCTTCTCTTTTTGTTTGTCTTCCTGGGAGCAGTTTATACTGCCATCCGGGGTGAAATGCGTCCCTGTGAGTCCCATGGGGACATGGCATCTTACAACTGACCCATCTAGTGATGCACAAACTATCCGTAGTGTCCACTGACTGGCCCAACAGAGAAAACCTCAGTGAAAAACCGTGGTGTGTGTGCGTGTATGTGTGTGTGCGCCTGTGTATTCCCGATGTCCGAGAGGGCTCTTAGATTCTTACTCAAATTGCCGCTAGCTCTTAAGTGCTTTAACCAGAGCTCAGATGCCTATGTGGAGCAGAAGGAAAAGACTGGAAAATCTGCTCTGGTGATGAGCCAGTTTGTACAGCAGTGAAAGCCAGAGAACTCAAGGCTCCTTCCTGAGAGTGTGAGAGATGGAGAAAGATAACATCAGAGCATCAAAGCCGCCACATTCTTGTGGTTAGATAGAGATTACAGTACAGAGTGAAGAGATAGAATGTTAACGATCTCCAACATTCCAGTGTGACCCAGCAGCCCCTCCCCTTTCTGGCCACAGGAACAGTTCTCTTGGCCAGCGCTGCCTAGAGAGGATAAATCAGTTAGCCAGTGGCCTAAGGGTTAGGCCTTTGGGGGGAAAAACAAAACAAAACACACACACACACAATAAAAGCCAAACAAGTTATAAACTCTGAGTCCACAGGCATTCCTGGGAGACTTAATTCTGTATCACATCCATTCTCTGTTTCTTCCCCTGGGCTGACTGGAGGAGTGTCTGTGCAGCCCGTCGCTCTCAGTGTCAGGGACAGGGAACAGCTCTGCTTGTTGCCAAAATCCCAATTGGTTATTTAGGGTGAGTTTCATGCTAAGTTGCTTCAGTCATATCCTACTCTTTGCGACCCTATGGGACATTAGCCCGCCAGGCTCCTCTGTCCATGGAATTCTCCAGGCAAGAATGCTGGAGTGGGCAGCCATTCCCTTCTCCAGGGATTTTTCCTGACCCAGAGATTGAACCAGTTGCTCTTTATGTCTCCTGCAATGGAAGGCGGGTTCTTTACCTCTAACACTAACTGGGAAGGCCTAAGGTGGGGGTAGGTAGAGAAACAAAAATCGTTCATGGGCTGGGACCTGAAGGGATACAGAGGGAGTAATTGTCCTATCACCCAAGCAGGGCAAATCTGGGTCATTTCCTCAAGTGTCTTCTCTAGAAGAGCTTCAGAAGCAACCATCAGTGGAAACTGGAAACTGTTTTGGGCTAGGATTGGGGAACATTGGCACACAAGGCAACTGCTGATGTCACTAATTCACTCTCTAGACAACTTGTTTCAGGATATTGCTCCGTCTTCCTTCTCAAAACACATGAGTGTTTTTCCAAGTCCAAAAGTCACTAGTTCTTTTCCCCTCTTATTTACTCATCTTGACTTTTCCCCCTCATAACAACATTTTTTTTTTTTCTTTCTGATATCAGGATCCAGAAAAAAGTTGAAATCTGTTACCTGACATAGTCTTGGAGTACTGGGGACCCCTTTTCAGCTCCTTCATTGGTGTGATCTCTTGGGGGCTGTTCAACATATAAATTGAGTTCAAGGCTCATTTCTTGTTCTGCAAAATAGCACCTTATTCTTTATGTTCCCTTCATATTCAGCTCTCAGGTCCTCTGTGTCATATGGAACCCACTTTCTGAAGCATCCGTTAGTCACCAAGAAATCCAGAGATAGTTATTTCAGAGTTCAGTTTTTGGTTCTCCTCTATGCCACAGAGTAATAATCAGACATGCTGGCTATGAACTGTTCTGAAGTGCTTAAAGAAAATGATTTTGAAAGTATATTCTATGAGCTTCCTGGCTGACAGTTGTAACAGGTAAAAGCTATCCCTTTTATTTGTGAATATGTATCTCTTCCTCTAGGGCTGTCTTAATTCTACAGATACTGTTTAGTCTTTTCTAGAACTCTAGGTTACATTTGAAAGAAACACCAGGCTTTATATTAATACCAAGGCTTTGAAACTACAGTGGTTAATGACTCGACCAGCTGCCTTTCCTCATCTTTAATACTGATCTCTTTTTAGGAATAACTGCCATCCAATACCTCCCTGTCAAATACTGGGTCAACAGAGAGTCATTTGGCTGATTTTTCCATCAACAAGCTGGAGAATTGGGGGTTGGCACCAACTGGTTATATCCATTTCTTTCTTCAGCCTCTCGCTGTGCCTGGGTCTTAATATTTCTCTGATGAATACTAGTTGCCTCTGGTCACAGTATAATGATGGTGCTATTAGAATCTTGCCCTACTAAGTAAATGTACTGACCTTTTGCCCCACCTCCCAAAACATAGACACACAAACCATGTGCTGGTAGCATCTTTTCTATAAATACAGTCTCAATATATTTAAATATTTGTGTTTAGCATTCATCTTCATTCATCACTCTTTTGCCTTTGCTCCATTATGATATGCCTACAGTTATGGTTAATTTCAAGGCATCCCGCCTGTTAGGAGGAATGTTAGTCAGGCTAAGGCTTTTGTTCCTTGGGTAACACACTTGCTAGGGTCAATATATGGGAGCATCCGGGACAAGTATCACCAGAGTGTGAGCCCATTACTCAGAGGAAGTAAACCCCAGAGATGGCTCTCCAGAAGAAATGACTAACTTAAATTGCAGGTGGTTCCAAACTGTTTATGCCCTGTTGGACTTTCTGCCTATTGCTCCTCTGGCAGATGTCCTTCCCACTGATTTCAAGATTCGGACTCTAGGAGTAAGAAACTTTCAACTGGGGTTGATGGCTGTCATCTTGTAATCATGGAGCCAAAAGGTCATGATAACCTCATCACAGTTACAACATGGGCTTCTTCACTGTTCTACTTTTTGTCTTTGGTTTATGTATTGTATATAATCAATCATAAATCATTGGTCAATGTATTTGTAGGTGACGTTAGGTAGTATTTAAGATCACAGGTTTTAAAACTGGATTCAAATTTTGTCTCTGGTATTTACTAGCTGCGTGGCTAGAGGAGGGTTACTTAACTGAACTTCAGTCTCTTAGATAAGAGATGTTGATAATTATATCTACTTTATGGGGTTAGTGAGAAGCTTCAAAGAAATAATGTGTAGAAAACGACAGACATGATATTTTGCATGTTTTAAACATTCAAAATAAGTACTTTTATTATTAATAACATTGATATCTTATGATTTGAAAAAGTATTCAGTTTTCAGAGGGCATTCTGACCCACAAGATGATGTATTTTCCTTTTTGTCTGAGGCTGAGGGCTTAAGATCTCTGAAGGTTTCTTTATCTGTAAACTTTATTCATAGACTCGAGTTTGACAAGGAGTCTTCCTCTGAGGTTGAATTTGTCTTCTGTGAAGTGAAGGGCATCTATGTTCATTCTATTGGCAGAAAAAGGAAGTCATATTGAATTTTTTCATTCAACAAATATCGAGTGCTGACATGTAACAGGCACAGAAGATACAAGCAGTGAACAGATCACATTAAACATAACAACCAGAAGTGCAGACTTTGAATATATTTTAAAATTTGAAAAGAGACTTTTTAAATGGCATAATAGAAAAAAGCTTAAGACTTTCTTAGGAGGAAAAGCTGATCCAAGGTGAGCCCTGAGGGGTCAGCAAACCAGAAACAGACCAGCCCTCAGGCTACAAACAATGTCACCCTTTCAGAGAGGGGGTTTCTGTGGGCACAGATGTGCCAGCTTGTGCTCACTGTGAGACTAAAACCTGCTCCTTAGAGCTTTCTATTATAAAAATTGATATGCTTCTAAATGGCACTAGTGGTAAAGAACCTGCCTGCCAATGCAAGAGATGTAGGTTTGATCCCTGGGTCGGAAAGATCCCCTGAAGAAGGAAATAGCATCCACTCCAATATTCTTGCCTGGGAAATCTCATGGCTAGACGAGTTTGGTGGGCTACAGTCCATGGGGTCTCAAAGAGTTGGAAATGACTGAAGGGACATAGCATGCAGGAGGGCCTAAGAAGCAAGCTAATGGTAATAACCCAATTCAGAAAAAAAATTTGGTCATAGTTTCAGCTCCATAGATATGATTCCATCCAGGTTATTAAGATTTTCCTCAACAAACTTAATTGTTGTTCAAAGATCCTCATAACATGGAATTCATTTTGTCTTTGAGTAGTGCCAATCCATTACTCTTACCATAAGACACTAAATTCAGCCCTCTCCTTTTCCAGCCTTAATCGAAACTATTGATAATTATCCAGAATTGTTTTCTGGTGGAGAAGGTCTAAGGCAAAGTCATAAGCAAAAGTCCAAAGTGAAATAGGAAGTGGTTATTTAACAATCTGGGGCTTCCCAGGAGTCTCAGCAGTAAAGAATCTGCCTGCAATGGAGGAGACCAGAGTAGGGAAGATCCCCTGGAGAAGGAAATGGCAATGCACTCCAGTATTCTTGCCTGGGAAATTCCGTGGATGGAGGAGCCTGGAGCCCCCCTATGGCGTCATAAAAGAGTCAGGAATGACTTAGCAACTAAACAAGAACAACAATTTAAACATCTATGCTTCTGCGTAGATGGTATGCAGCCATCAAGAAAATAGAATCTTTCATTTTGTACTTAGCTTTCCTCCCTGCCCCCATGGTACAAATTTGAAAGTTTGAACAATGTAGGCAATAGGAAAAAAAAGTTTCTTTGATATGCTCCTGAGGAAAGAGGTGAAAGATGCAGTATATTTTGTGTGTTTTAAGGGGTCTGTGTGAGCATGTAAACTCACACATACTCACACATATTCACACACGTGCACCCATGTACAATGGGGAAACAATTCTCCTTGAAGATTTAGGGCTGCTTACAAAGCACATTTACTATTAACAGCCCCCATCCCCTGCTTTTTGGCCATGGTCTCACTTTCCAAAATCCATATGTTGTAACTGATATGAGGCGCCAACTGCTTTGCCGCACATGTGAATTTAATAGGGGCAAATTTAGATGAAATTGTTCAAATCTACCAGTCTATTTTCATCAGTGGCAACAGTACCACGTTAATTCTTTTCCAAGCTGATGGTGAGGCTAGGCTTCTCTTAATGGATGATGGATTGTGCTGACTGCAGCCTGGCATGAGGATCAGAAGTGCTGGATTGGAAGCTGGCCCCTCTGAGCTCAGCCCATGAGACTTAACTTCTGGGCTGCATGGCTCCCTCTTGAATTTTAGTCTTCACGTTCCCAGCATCACAGAGCTCTTGTCTTTTGTTGTCTCTACTCTGTGTAGGTGGATGGATCCCAAGAGGTCATGGTGCCGGGGATTTCTATTGCATTTCCAACCCCGCAGCTGGGGGCTGACATTGGTGTGCTGTTGTGCTCATCACTGTTTGCAACTCTGCTCCTTCCCCGGGTGATTGCTTCAGAGTTGTTTGCTTAGTTCTTCTTTAATCTTTCATATAATAGCTTCTTCTAAGTTTCTTTATTTCACGGAAGTATGGTTCTTTTGCCTGTCTTGTTCACTTTAATTTTGCTTTTAAAACAACTACTATCAGCTGCTGTTGTTCAGTCACTAAGCTGTGTCCAATTCTGTGACCCCGGCTTCCCTGTTCTTCACTATCTCCTAGAGATAGCCCACACTCATATCCATTGAATCAGTGATGCTATCCAAACATCTCATCCTCTGTCACCCTCTTCTCCTCCTGCCTTCAATCTTTCCCAGCATCAGGGTGTTTTCCAGAGTTGGCTCTTCGCATTGGGTGGTCAAAGAATTGGAGCTTAAGCTTCAGCATCAGTCCTTCCAATTCAAGGTTGATTTCCTTTACTATTGACTTGTTTGATCTTGCTGTCTACAGGACTCTCAAGAGTCTTCAACTCCCAAGTTCAAAAGCATCAGTTCTTTGGCTGAGGGGCATCCTACTACCTGCTGTTGCCTATGAAGACCAAAGGCACAGATTTTTGTTTCTGTAAGACCCAATTCAAGCTGGTTCAAGTGCCAAATAAGAGTGAATACTGCTTAGAAAGCGTATTCGTACATCTTACTCTTTTGTGCCCTTGGAGAGGTTTTCTGGACCTAATATTATGATGTCATTGCTATTATATGCGTGAGGTCACTCAAAAAAAGTTGAGCTTGCACAAGTTCACCCAGTCACTGATTTAGCCAGCAGTTGAATCCAGTCCTTTGTCTCAGAGTGTTTGCTGATTCTACTGCACCACATCTATTTCTGAATCTGGGGTCCTGAGTTCTACCAGCAGACTGATGTGGAAGCATTTTTATAGTTTCTGGTTCCCCAGACCTCCTCTCCAGATCTTGGGGTGAGGTAGAAGTGGAGGAAGAAACAGCTACCAAAACTGTGGGAACTAGTGAGGGTAACAACCGATCAGAAGGTCACAGATCCTAAAAAGAATGGGACATTCTCCAAAGCCAAGGAGGTTGGGAGATGCATCAGAGATGAGTGGATAGAAGAATGGGTCATGAGTGAGCAGACAAGAGTAAAAGCAGCAGGTTGAGCATATGAAGGGAGTCGTCCAGGATAGGTATCTTGGACCAACTTAGTTGTCTAGTCGTAATTATAATTCCATGGATGGGGTTGATTGTTAAATAACCAGTGACTTTCTGAGCTGATATTCTCATATTGTGATATTGAAGTGTGACATTGATTTTATAATTTCTTAAAAGGAATGGAGGGTTGCCTCTCCTGCCAGATTATCCATTAAAGTTCATTAGGAGGTGCTGGAAATGTGAAGAGTCAATGATCTGATCCCTTCCCTCCATTCCCCCAATTGAGAGATGATGAAAAAGGAGTATTTACAGAAGTCAGACTACAGGCTGTACATTTGCTTTTGTGGGATTCTTAAGGTTTCTGGTGGTTCCCACTATGTGGATTTCAACAAGATCTGGCACACAAGCTGAGCCATGTAACTGGTAGAGCTTCTGAGAAATGAATACTGTTCAACTTGTGTCATCTAGAATTCTAAAGGGCAGAGAATTCTCCAGGACAGATTCAGCTTTGATTTCATTCCTAGCGAGGCAAGGTCTGATGAACCTCCAGCTTCTCTTAAGGAAAAGTCTTCACTATCTCGCCACCTTGCAGTCTTAGGCGGGAACAGTGCCTCTTAACTCAATACTACTAATGAACTAGATTTAAGACTTGAGGGCCCCAGATTGATCTCCTTTTTAGTGGGAACCCAAGAATTCCTCAAGAAAGATTGCCCTAGCCTTATTTTCATAAATGTATGACTTGTTTAAATTCAATGCATGCTAAGTCACTTCAGTCATGTCAGACTCCTTGCAACCCCATGAACTGCAGCCTGCCAGGCTCCTCCGTCCATGGGATTCTCCAGGCAAGAATATTGGAATGTGTTGCCATTTTCTTCTCCAGGGTGTTTAAATTCAATGCTGTACAATTTATCTCTTCATTCACTTGTCCAAAAATTTTTAAATTCCAATGTTAGGCATGGGGGAAACAAACTTCAATGAGATTATCTACTAAGTATATTTCTGTTTTGATTTGCAATGAAAAGTGTTTTTACTGCTATTATAGAACTTAACCTCCATTATGATGATATTCAGTTTATTTATCTACTGATTAAAATGTAATCAGTATAGGCATAAATTTTTATATCACTGGTGAATATTGTACCTAACAGATGCAATACATTTTCTATCTAGCATGTAAAACAAATATTGATTTCATGAAAATTGTAGAAAGAGATATAGATAGTACTAAAATTAATTATTAAGCAATAGTGGTGGTCAGCATTCAAGTACAAAATCGTTTAATTCTTCCTCCTAAGCCAGAGAACTCTTATTTGTGAGACCAAAATTTATTATCCTTTTGCATTTATTCAATTCTTAATTTAATAAACATTCATTGAATCATTACCAGGTTTTCAGATAAATCTGATGAAATCTTTAGTGTTCAACATTTATTATTTAACTTTTTAAAAGAAAAGTATTCCCAGCTCCATTCTAGGAGTTGAGGACCACTTAGGACCTGAGGTAGTAATGAGCAGCCTTCTTGTAGCTGATGGTTAGCAGGAACATTATAGCCTCACAGTATAGGACATTAGCCAATTATCTCTCTAAGCCAGCCAAAGGGGAAAGACAAGAGGTTCTGTAAACTAGGCACCATAAAATAAGCTCATCCTTTTCAAGAATTATCATTTTATTCTGAATTACATACCTTTGAGCTTTTTGGATGGAAAATTCCCTAACACTTCTTTGATGATTATCCTTCACCTTCGTCCATCATTCACATTCTCAATCAATTCTCAAATCTTTCAGTTTTTGAAATTATAACATTTCTAGTGGATTCTAGGATTCCTTCAAAGTCTGTTTTCTAGATGTGTTTGGTAAAACATAGCATCATGATCATGATGACTCCTTATTCTTTTTTAAGTTTAGACATATTATTGTTCCTCGGCTCTCTCTCTTTCTTATTACCAGATTCTGGCTAATTTTTGCCAATTTTCTTCATTTTTTTTTTTTGCAAAATATTAACTAATAACTCAGGCCTCTTATGTTTTGAAGCTCAATTTTTCATTTAGCAATTCTCTGACTCCAGAGCGAAAAGTATTCTTCAGAATTAGAGGTGAGTCAATATCTAATTTCCAAAATGGAAGCCAAGGAGCCATAGATGTATGGAACTACTCTTTACTTTATTTTTTATTTTATTTTTTTGGGACATGTTCTCTTTTATTTTCTAGACATATACTGAAGGTGAATTTACAGGATGTGAAGAATTATATGATTCTTCATAGATTCGAAGGACAAAATAAGAACATTGGCAAAATACACCAGATGAAGAAAACTATATCATAATTAAGGACAAATTCTTTTTAAGAACAAAATGAAAACTTGTTACAGATAGAGTGTTTTGTGGGTGCAGATTATTACATAGAATAATTTAGAAGAAGTCATCTACTTCAGAGAGCCAGTACTGACCCAAGATAAAGAGGTATTCTAGAATGGGCTTTACCAACTCATATGCAGTAGACAACATATTTATCTAGGATACAGGATATTGGGCTTCCATTACTTTTGCCACTAACTAGGTGAGTGGCCTTTAATAAGATATTTTCCCTCTCTTGTTCTCATATTTTCTCTATTAAATGGTAGTTTGGGCTAGATGCATTCATTTTACAATTAGTTCCTATTTTGTTCCAGGCACCAAACTTAACAATATATACTGGTGAATAAAACAAAATTCCTGAAATTTTTTACCTATAGAATGCTAAGATTTTAAACACAAAGAATGATGATATATCAGAAATACTGCTGTCTAGTCAGACCTTGGTGAGGACTTCAGATCTCCCTCTTAAGCTATTTGTGTTAACTTCATCAAGATTCTTAACTTTTGTTTCCTTTTGTAGTCTGTCTATTGAGAATAATGGTGATAACTGCCAAGTGATGTTTGAGGTCGCTCTATATCCACATATGTAACATGCCTACTTCAGTGGCTGGTAGATAATACTTACTGAATAGTTGCTGATGACTTTTTCACTTTCTAACTGCTACCCCTCCCTCTGATTATGTATTTCAGACTCTCAGGCATAGTCTTCTCAGTATCAGTTCATCCATTTCAATTCAGTTCAGTCACTCAGTCGTGTCTGACTCCTTGAGACCCCGTGAATCGCAGCAGGCCAGGCCTCCCTGTCCATCACCAACTTCCGGAGTTCACACAGACTCACATCCATTGAGTCAGTGATGTCATCCAGCCATCTCATCCTCTGTCATCCCCTTCTCCTCCTGCCCCCAATCCCTCCCAGCATCAGAGTCTTTTTCAATGAGTCAACTCTTCTCATGAGGTGGCCAAAGTATTGGAGTTTCAGCTTTAGCATCATTTCTTCCAAAGAAATCCCAGGGCTGATCTCCTTCAGAATAGACTGGTTGGATCTCCTTGCAGTCCAAGGGACTCTCAAGAGTCTTCTCCAACACCACAGTTCAAAAGCATCAATTCTTCGGCACTCAGCCTTCTTCACAGTCCAACTCTCATATCCATA
>SJYV01001059.1:266607-304298 GCA_006410875.1 Neotragus pygmaeus
ATGTTGAGCTTTAAGCCAACTTTTTCACTCTCCTCTTTCACTTTCATCAAGAGGCTCTTTAGTTCTTCTTCACTTTCTGCCATAAGGGTGGTGGGTAAGACCACACAACTCCTTTGTTTCTTGCTAACCAGTGATTGAGGCTGAGTCCTTTGAGCCATTGTGTAAATCAAAGCAGAGGAATGAACTCTGATTATTAAACCTTGGGACTAAGTTACACATGAAAGGTGCAGAAACTGCCAAATGTCTAAGGAAGTTTAGATGACAGTGGATTCAAATGGGTGCTGGGGCTCTGAGGGACCCCAGGGAGTTCTTATTTACACTGGAAAGATCACAGGTGGTTAAGACAGAAGCAAAATGTTCTTTATGCCCTGAGTATTTCAGGATCCCTGAGTATTCTCTTTAGAATCCTCCAACTTAGGAACTAAATAGAATATACCTGCTTTTGCTGTAAATTCCAGTTTTAAACCCATACTGAAGGAGTTCCGAAGCTAGTTTCAGAGGTTTTAACATTCACATTGGGGTTCCTCATGTCCAATGGTGCCGAGGTGAAAAATATATGAAAAAGGAGATAGAGAGGATGAGAATGGGAGAATGTGTCTATTGTGGGGTAAGAAGTCATTGCTGCTGCTGCTGCTGCTAAGTTGCTTCAGTCGTGTCCGACACTGTGGGACCCCAGGGATGGCAGCCCACCAGGCTCCCCCGTCCCTGGGATTCTCCAGGCAAGAACACTGGAGTGGGTTGCCATTTCCTTCTCCAATGCATGAAAGTGAAAAGTGAAGGTAAAGTCTCTCAGTCGTGTCCGACGCCCAGCAACCCCATGAACTGCAGCCTACCAGGCTCCTCTGTCCATGGGATTTTCCCAAGAGTACTGGAGTGGGTTGAAGCATGCTATTGTTGCTTTCCTAAGTGTGCTAGGTAAAAAGCAAAAGGAACAAGGTGTATTATAAATATTTCTTCTCTGTCCTGCACAATACCAAACTCGCCCATTGTGAGGAGAATTTAGACTGGTATGTTGGTCCATGTTCATCTTATTTGTGGGCTCATTTGAGCAAGAAACACATGGTGTTAATTATATGCAAATGAATTGACTATGAGGCAGAATAGTAATGCTGGTTTCCTATTCTTGGTTCCTACTGCTGCCAGAGAACTGAATTACATGGCAGAATTTCAGAGTCTGCTTTACTTGACCTGCAAAATGGCGATGATGGTCATTTCCTCAGTTGAGACAAAACATCTCAAAAGGTAACTGTGTGGCATAATGGAAAGAATATAGACTTCGGTATTTAAAAGATCTTGGCTACAGTCAAATTTATGACATTTATTAACTATACACCCTTGTCCCAATCACTTAATCTCCCTAAGCCTTAATTTCCTCCATGCTTACATGGGGATAATAATACCTGCCTCACAGGATTGTTATGGGGATTGTTATGTTATGAAAGGACATAAAATACATAAAAGTGTTTTGCAAATTTAACAAACATTTAAGCTCGAGTCAATTTTTGTGCCAGGAACTCCTCTAGGGGTTGATGATAAATTGGTAGGGAGCACAGTCTTTGTTCTCAAGGAATGGGAAGTACAGAGTTGTAAATAAATAAATATAATGATATTAACTGTATAATATAATATACTTAATGGTGTTAAGCAGAAAGTACAATGGGATAAATGCCTGAGCTGAGAAATAAAGGATGAGTTAAAGATTGCATAAGCAGACACATTTATAAAGTTTAAAGGAAGGGATTGTGCAGGCAGAGTAGGAGGATGTAGGCCTCACCTCCCTCCATGAACAGATCCAAAACGCATATATATTCAGAACAATTCTCACAGAAAACTAACTGGAAACTGAAAGAAAGCACCCTGTACAACCAAAGCTTAAAGAAAGATCTGCATGGTATCAAGTAGGAAGGGAAAAGACAGGGACAGGATGTTTGGACCTGTGCCCCCAGGAAAGGGGCTTAGAGGAAAAGGGAGATTACATGGGTGGAGATCCTCCCTGGGGAGTCAGCATTTTGAGCTCTCCTATTGGGTGCCCCAGCCCTGAGATCCAATATGGAAAGATACGCCCCCTTGGCTGGTTGGAGGGCCGATGGGACTAACGGAAAGGCTGTAGGAAGAGACCACTTGGGAGGAGTGCCAGAACATTTGCTTGCTCCTGAAGCAAGGCAGAGAGAACAGATTAAAACTGCACAGAAGGCTGACTGGTTTCCTGCAAACGTCTCAGCCTAACCTGAGTGAAGGCCCCAGCCGCCCTTTCTTTATCTGCAGCTCCACATTTGAGCAAGAACCACCATGACCAAGGAAAGAGCTCAGGCATCAGAACAAAGCCAGATCAGACTCAAAGCAGCATCTGAGCTGGGGACAGAGGGCACAGCCATTACTCGCGCTTACACAGGCAATGCCTCAAAAACAACCCCGACCACTGGCTGCAGCCAGCCTGCCACAGCTTGCCCTTGATACTCTCCAAGAGTCCACATGGGACCTGCCTGCCCTACAGCACAGCTCCATGTGACAGGGGAACAGCAGAAGCTGAGGGAAGAGGCTGACCCTGAGGGATAAAGGAGACTCAGACATGGGTGGCATCTGAGCAAGGCAGGGGCAGCCATTCCTGACGCACAGGCAGCATGTCAGAAGCAGTTCTGAACTCTGTGTGGAGAGACGGCCACAACCCACATACCACCACATGTTCAAGAGTTGCCATGGCCCCTCTGCTTCTGCTACTGCTTCTCTCAGGGGCAAGTATGCTGGGGTGCTGTGCTAAGTCTCTCAGTCGTGTCTGACTCTTTGCGACCCCATGGACTGTAGCCTGTCAGGCTCCTCTGTCTATGGGGATTCTCCAGGCAAGTACACTGGAGTGAGTTGCTGTGCCCTCCTCCAGGGGATCTTCCCAATTCAGGGATCAAACCCTCATCTCTTATATCTCCTGCATTGGCAAATGGGTTTTTTACCCCTACTTCCACCCTGAGAAGGGCTATGCTGGGGATAGTGCTCACACTTAAAGGGAACAGAACCAGCTTGGACCCGAGCCTCAGCGCTTCTGTTTCAGCAACTTGCTTCTTGGGCCTACCCCTGATAGGGTGGGGACAGCCACTGAGCAGAGTGGAAGCCTGGGCTCATACCTACCTCTAGCTCTAATCACTCTTTCCATGGCCCTATCTCCAGCAAGGTGATAGTTGCCAGCACACCCTGAGGAAAGATGTGACTTGGGTGCATGTCAAAATCCAGCTCTCCCACCAAAACCACTGGGCGCATTCAGACTCTACAGGGATGCTCCAACACAAGGACATGCCTTCAAAACTTAATGCAGTTGGTAACGCCTCATCTAATCATAGAGACAAAAAAAGTTAAGCAAAATAGGAAGACAGAAGAAATTTATCTCAGCCAAAAGAGCAAGAGAAAATCCTCACAAAAATGAAACAGAAACAAACAATTAAATAAATAAATAATTAAAATCATTAATAAAATGATGCTAAGTGAATTAAAGGGCAGGAGGAGAAGGGGACGACAGAAAATGAGATNCAGGCATCAGAACAAAGCCAGATCAGACTCAAAGCAGCATCTGAGCTGGGGACAGAGGGCACAGCCATTACTCGCGCTTACACAGGCAATGCCTCAAAAACAACCCCGACCACTGGCTGCAGCCAGCCTGCCACAGCTTGCCCTTGATACTCTCCAAGAGTCCACATGGGACCTGCCTGCCCTACAGCACAGCTCCATGTGACAGGGGAACAGCAGAAGCTGAGGGAAGAGGCTGACCCTGAGGGATAAAGGAGACTCAGACATGGGTGGCATCTGAGCAAGGCAGGGGCAGCCATTCCTGACGCACAGGCAGCATGTCAGAAGCAGTTCTGAACTCTGTGTGGAGAGACGGCCACAACCCACATACCACCACATGTTCAAGAGTTGCCATGGCCCCTCTGCTTCTGCTACTGCTTCTCTCAGGGGCAAGTATGCTGGGGTGCTGTGCTAAGTCTCTCAGTCGTGTCTGACTCTTTGCGACCCCATGGACTGTAGCCTGTCAGGCTCCTCTGTCTATGGGGATTCTCCAGGCAAGTACACTGGAGTGAGTTGCTGTGCCCTCCTCCAGGGGATCTTCCCAATTCAGGGATCAAACCCTCATCTCTTATATCTCCTGCATTGGCAAATGGGTTTTTTACCCCTACTTCCACCCTGAGAAGGGCTATGCTGGGGATAGTGCTCACACTTAAAGGGAACAGAACCAGCTTGGACCCGAGCCTCAGCGCTTCTGTTTCAGCAACTTGCTTCTTGGGCCTACCCCTGATAGGGTGGGGACAGCCACTGAGCAGAGTGGAAGCCTGGGCTCATACCTACCTCTAGCTCTAATCACTCTTTCCATGGCCCTATCTCCAGCAAGGTGATAGTTGCCAGCACACCCTGAGGAAAGATGTGACTTGGGTGCATGTCAAAATCCAGCTCTCCCACCAAAACCACTGGGCGCATTCAGACTCTACAGGGATGCTCCAACACAAGGACATGCCTTCAAAACTTAATGCAGTTGGTAACGCCTCATCTAATCATAGAGACAAAAAAAGTTAAGCAAAATAGGAAGACAGAAGAAATTTATCTCAGCCAAAAGAGCAAGAGAAAATCCTCACAAAAATGAAACAGAAACAAACAATTAAATAAATAAATAATTAAAATCATTAATAAAATGATGCTAAGTGAATTAAAGGGCAGGAGGAGAAGGGGACGACAGAAAATGAGATGGCTGGATGGCATCATTGACTCGATGGACGTGAATCTGAGTGAACTCGGGGAGTTGGTATGGACAGAGAGGCCTGGTGTGCTGCGATTCATGGGGTCGCACAAAGTCAGACACGACTGAGTGACTGAACTGAACTGAACTGAACTGAAGTTAATTAAGAATAAGAATAGATGAACAGTGAGAATTTTAACAAGGTACAAGAATATATAAAAAAGAAATAGAACTGAAGAATACGATAACTGACATGAAAAACACATTAGAAGAAATTCATAGCAGACTGGGTGATACAGAAGAATCGATAAGTTATCTGGTTGACGGAATAATGGAAATCACCAAATCTGAATGGAAAAAATAAATCAATAAATAAAAAATGGATAACACGAAGTATACTAAAATTGCATTATGGGAGTCCTAGAAACATAAGAAGGAGAAAAGAGGGGAGTCAAAAATATATTTCATGATATTATAACTGAAAAATTCCTAAACCTGCTGAAGAAAACAGATATCCAGGTACGGGACACCCAGAGGATTTCAGATAGAATGAATTCGAACTGCACTAAAGAATTATAACATCGTAATTAAAGTGTCAAAAGTGAAAGATAAGCAGAGAATTCTAAAGGCAGCAAAAAAAAAAAAAAGAAAAGAAACAAAAGAGGCCTTCCCTGATGGCTCACCCAGTGAAGAATCTGCTTGCAGTGAGGGAGAGCTTGGTTCACTCTCTGGGTTGGGAAGATCCCCTGGAGGAGGGAATGGCTACCCACTCCAATATTCTGGCCTGGAGAATTCCATGGACATAGGAGCCTGGAAGGCTACAGTCCATGGGGTAGCAAAGAGTCACACACGACTGAGTGACTAACACTAAATAAGTAAATAGGTTATCAGCTGATTTCTCTGCAGAAACTTTATAGTCCAAAAGGGAGTGGCATGATATATTCAAAGTGGTGTAAAGGAAAAATTTACAGCCTATTCAACAAGGATACTCCATCTGGTAAGATTTAGAATAGGAGAGATAAAGAAATTCCCAGACAAGCAAAACCTAAATATAATACTTCAGTACTAAAACTTACCCTAAAAGAAATGTTTAAGGGTCTTCTCTAAGTGGAAAAGAAATGGCTATATCAAAAAGTAAGATACTAAGGGAAAGTATTGTATTAAATTCATTAGTTGTTCAGTTGCTAATCCATGTCTGACTCTTTTGCGACCTCACAAAGCTCCTGTCCATGGGATTTTCCAACAAGAACACTGGAGTGGGTTGCTGTTTCCTTCTCCAGGGGATCTTCCCAACTCAAGGATCAAAACTGTGTGTCTGCATTGGCAAGAGGATTCTTTACCACTGAGCCACCAGGGAATAAAAAGGAACTACAAAAAAGGAAAAATCCCACAAGTAAGCTCAAATATACGATAAAGGCTGAGGATCAACCCTTAAATACATTATTATGAAGATTGCAACACAAAAATTGTAAAAGAAACTATAAGTACAATAACTTAACAGTGGAAGGAAAAATATAAAGATGTAATAATATGACCTTTAAAGCACAAAATGTTGGGGAGGGAAATAAAATGGTAGACCTTTTAAAATATGATTAAACTTAGATGACTGTTGTAAATAAGTAGTTATAGCTATTGGTCAACATATATAAACCCCACATATGGTAAGCACAAATCAAAAACCTATAATAAATGTGCAAAAACTAGAAAGGGACATAAGGATACCACTAAAGAAAATCTGCAAACCTCAAGGAAAAACCAAAAAGGAGGGAAAAAAAAACCCCAGAACTATGAAAACAAGAAAAGAAGTAAATTTAGAACTCCAATAAGTACATGTTGTTTAGTTGCTAAGTCGTGTCTGACTCTTGTGACCTCATGGACTGTAGCCCTCCAGGCTCTTCTGTCCATGGGATTTCCCAGGCAAGAATACTGGAGTGGGTTGGTATTTCCTTCTCCAGGGGATATTCCTGACTCAGGGATCAACCCAGGTCTCCTGCATTGGCAGGCGGATTCTTTTTATAGCTGAACCGCCAGGGAAGCCAAATAAGACCATACCTATAACTTATCAAAAACTATGCTAAATTTCAATGGACTAAATGCTCCAAATAAAAAGACTGATCATGGTGTATGATCACTTTAATGTGCTGTTGAATTTGGTTTGCTAGTATTCTGTTAGAATTTTTGCATTTATATCCATTAAGAAAATTTTTTTTTTATAAATTTCTTTTCCTGTGGTGTCCTTATCTGTCTTTGGTATCAGGATTAAGCTGAGCTTGTAAGATGGGTTTGGGAGTGTTTCCTCTTCAGTTTTTGGTGAAAGACTTAGAGAAGGATTGGCTTTATGCTTCTTAAATGTTTTGTAAAATTCACCAGTGAAACCATCTGGACCTGGACTTCTCTGTTGTTTTGTGAGGTTTTGGCTACTGCTTCAGTCCCTTTAGTCATTATTTGTCTTCAGGCCTGCTTCTGAATGGGTGTGTCTCCTACCAAGTCTCTGGGTGTACTAGACTGTCCATGACTGTGTTTGAAGGGCTCGGAGCCAAATAGAGGGCCCTTTCAGGATCCCTGAGGCTCAGACATGGGTGTCTCTTGTCTGGTCCGTGTGCAGGAGAACTGTTTGTGGACCGTGGCTGAGAGGGACTGAAACCCTTTCAGGATCTTCAGGGCTACAGATGGGAGTATATCCCAATAGTTCCTTGAACCAGCAGAACCCCTTGTGGACTGCAGCTATGGCAAGGTTTGAGATCAGTATAAAGCTCTTCAGGATCATTAGATGTACAGCCTGGAGGGTTTGCTGTCGTGTCTCTGAACCAGTGGGCCTGCTCATGGACTGTGCCTGGGAGGCGGTCGATTCATCCTAAAGTTGGAGGGGAACCAACAAAGGGAGGTAAACTTTGCTTTGAAACCTCCTGCAAATCTCTGTACTTACCCTCAAACTCTTGAATTCGAATACATATGTTTACTTGAGGATCACAAAAGAGTGGCAGAGGGATTGAGACAGGCCTCCAGAGATTTATTTAAGTCTCTAAAATTTCTGTGAATGACAAATTGGGGTTAAAACACCATATTCGGATGATTTAAGTGTAAATGAGCAGAAACATATGGATTAAATTTCCTTCCAGTTGCGTACGAGGTTAACAATTAAACACAAAAGGGTGCTTGGGGTAAAAATCTTACTGGGGCTTTATTAGATCCAAAATATGGGAGCAGTGGTTAGAGAGTCAGCAAGCTAAGCAAGCAGATTCAATGAGAAATTGAATCTGGATTTTTACTGTTTCTCTCCCTCCATCTCTCCAGGTTTCTCTCTGCCTCTGTCTGTCCCTCCTGGTCTTCCTTCCCTAACCAGCTCTGCGTTCAGGCTACCATCTGGGTTCTCTCAGACATCTTGAAACCACATTTTCCAGCTGTCTAAAAGCCATAGCCAGGCCCTCTTCTGTTTGTTGAATTCCACCAATAACTTCCAATTTGAGAGGAGAAAAATCAGTAGCAGGTGTCACAGTTCTTCAAGTAGAATGTTGTTTATTATGGCTGTTCTCTAAAGAAATGTTAAGGCCCACACTACAGTACATGATATATTGCTTCATATAATTTTGCATTATAGCCTTTCCTTTATTTCTTCCTCATCTTTCTACTCTTACCTTGGCCCCCAGCTTTCTCTTGCTAGATAAGCTTAATGAAAAGGAATTAAAAGCCATTTTTCATATGTTTTTAAGCATGTCTGAAGAATGTGTTCATACATTGGTTAAACACTGTTTGATGATAGAAATTACATAATGATTATGGAGTTGAGCATGGGCTGTGGTCAGGGTGGTTTACCTTGTTCTAAAGTTTTTGATGAAACAGTAGTAGGGACTAGCATGAGAGGGTAGGCGGATTAGAGGCCAAAGCCAAAACTAAGTGGATATATTTGTGATTGCTATTTTTGATTGAAAGTGGAATGTTTTTGCTTTCAAAAGAAATGCTATAGCCTTTCAAAGAAAAACTAAGTAATTAGGGATTAGGGAAAACTATGCAAGCTAGGAGGTTTGAACAGAGTGAAGGGGCAAATTTAGACATTGTCCCATTCCTTCTCACACTCTATGGGACAGGTGACAATGAAATGCTGAAATCCAGGGGTCTTAATATGGCACAGGAGAAAGATGAGTGATTTTTTTTTTCTAAATTATCCAGTTTAATGAATTTCCATAGGTTCATACAGTTGTATAAATATGGCTACAATCAATATATAAAACAATTAATATATATGACAACATCAAAAAGTTTCCTCCTATCCCCTTTCAAACCCACTCTGATTCCCATCTTCAAATAACCAGACTTTATTTTTATCACTGGGGTTTGCCTACTTTTAGAATTACATAAATAGTGATAGAGTGTATATGATTTTTTTTGTCTGTAATTTTTCACTCAGCAAAATTATCTTGATATTCTCCAAGACATTTTTGTTCATTTTTGTTGCTCTGTAAATTTCCAGTGTGTGTGTGTGTGTGTGTGTGTACATATCCTTTCATCAGTTGGTGAACATGTGAATTGCTTTTGTTTTCTGCTTTTATGAATAATACTTCTATGAGTGTTGGAATTTGAAAGAAGTTTATTAGGAATTTTTTGTTTAGGCCATGCCATGAGACATGTGGATCTTAATTCCCTGATCAGGGATAGAACACATGCCATCTACTAAGGGAGCTCAGAATCTTAACCACTGGACTGTCAAGGAAGCCCCTATGAGCATTAAAAAATAAATCTGTGTGTGTACATCTGTTTTTGTTTCCCTTCAATAAAAACCAAGGATAGCTGAACATGTGTTTGACTTTGTAAGATATTGTCAAACTGTTTTATGAAATGTTTGTACCATTTTACAATTCCATCAGCAGTTTTGTTTGTTCTACATCATTAACATTATTTTTAGCCATAGAAATTTTACCTATTTTATTAAAATGGTAGTTTGGGCTTCCCAGGTGGCTCAGTGGTAAATAATCCACCTACATTGCAGGAAACATGGGTTTAATCCCTAGGTGGGGAAGATGCCCTGGAGAGGGAAATGGCAACCCACTCCAGATTCTTGCCTGGGAAATCCCATGGACAAAGGAGTCTGGAGGTCCATGGGATCGCAAACAGTCAGACATGACTTAGTGACTAAAACAGCAACAAATTATAGGTTATTATGGTTGTTTTTATTTGTTATGGTAAAATACACATAATAATAAATTTTACTATCTTAATCATTTTTCAATGCACAGTTCATTCACAATGCTGGGCTAACATCACCATTATCCATTTTCAGAATGTTTTTATCATCATAAATAGGAACTGTGGCCATTAAAAAATAATGCCCCACTCTTTTCTCCCCTGAAAACCTGGTCACCTCTATTCTACTTTATGTCTATGAATTTGCTTGTTGTAGGTACTTCAGATATATGAATTCATACTTATTTATCTTTTTGTGTCTGATTTCTTTCACTTAACATAATATTTTGAGATATCATCCAGGTTGTAGCATGTATTACAAGTTTTACTTTTTAAAGTTTGAATCATATGCTGTTGTCTCTCTCTCACTCTACAGATTCTGTTTATCTGTCCATTTTCAACCTTTAAAGTACATCATTTGGGTTGTTTTAAAACTTGTGAATACTGTTGCTATGCACATTGGTGTACAAATATTTGAGTCTTGTTTTCGATTTCTTTGATGCATATTTAGAAGTAGGACCACGGGATCATATAGTGATTCTGTTTAACTTTTTGAGAAATCACCAAACTATTTCATAATGGCTGTAAAACTCTACACATTCACAAGCAAAACCTGAGGGTTCTGCTTTTTCTACATCTTCATCAACACTATTTATTTTCATTTTGGAAAACAAATAGCCATTCTAAATGCTAAGTAGCATCTTCCTGTGTTTTGATTTGCATTTCCCTGATGACCACTGATGTTTAGCACTTTTTCATGGTCTTCAGTTCAGTTCAGTTCAGTCCCTCAGTCATGTCCGACTCTTTGCGACCCCATGGACTGCAGCATGGACTCCAGGCTTCCCTGTCCATCACCAACTCCTGGAGCTTGCTCAAACTCATGTCCATCGAGTTGGTGATGCCATCCAATGTCTCATCCTCTGTCATCCCCTTCTCCTGCCTTCAATCTTTCCCAGCATCAGGGTCTTTTCCAGTGAGTCAGTTATTCATTCACATTGGGTGGCCAAAGTATTGGAGCTTCAGCTTCAGCATCAATCCTTTCAATGAATATTCAGGACTGATTTCCTTTAAGACTGACTGGTTCGATATCTTTGCAGTCCAAGGGACTGTCAATCTTCTCCAACACCACAGTTCAAAAGCATCAATTCTTCAGCTCTCAGCTTTCTTTATGGCCCAACTCTCACATCCATACATGACTACTGGAAAAACCATAGCTTTGACTAGATGGACCTTTGTCAGCAAAGTGATGTCTCTGCTTTTTAATATGCTGTCTAAGTTGGTCATAGCTTTTCTTCCAAAGATCAAGCGTATTTTAATTTCATGGCTGCAGTTACCATCTGCCGTGATTTTGGAGCCCAAGAGAATAAAGTCTGTCACTGTTTCCACTGTTTCCCCATCTATCTTCCATGAAGTGATGGGACCAGATGCCATGATCTTAGTTTATTTAAATGTTGAGTTTTAAGCCAGCTTTTTCACTCTCCTCTTTCACTTTCATCAAGAAGCTCTTCAGTTCCTCTTCACTTTCTGCCATAAGGGTGGTATCACTGCATATCTGAGATTATTGATATTTTTCCCAGCAATCTTGATTCCAGCTTGTGCTGGAGTCATGATCTTACTCACCATTTATATATCATCCTTGGAGAAATGTGTATTCATGTCCTTTGCCCATTTTTAAAATTTGGCTTATATTTTCTGTTGTTGTTAGGTTGTAAATGAAGGATTTTGATAGTGGTCCATCTAGATATTGTCTTATTTGTGCTTTGGGACAAATTTCATAAATACATGCTTATGTAACTATGTGCTTCTTGCTTAGTCATTCAATTGTGTCTGGCTCTTTGTGACCCCATGGACTGTATTCCGCCAGGCTCCTTTATGTTGATTTTCCAGGCAAGAATACTGGAATGGGTTGCCATGCCCTCCTCCAGGGGATCTTCCCAATCTAGGGATTGAACCCAAGTCTCCTGCTTTGCAGGTGGATTATTTACTATCTGAGCCACCAGGGAAGCTTCTATGTAGCTATACTGTAGCTAAAATTAGATCATATAGTGTTTCAAGCCTTTGATCCTCCATTTCTGAAATTCTGACCTGATTTTTGAAGCTGTTGTAATTGAAAAGTGAGAAATGTTAACATTCAAGCTGTTATTTGATATCTTGGATATAAGGAAATCAGTGCATTGTTTTGGAGGGGTGTTATAGAGAATGACATAGAAGATTGATTACTTATTTGGAATCATTTCTTATTTAATAATTTAATTCCACTCTTTTGGATCATTTAAATGTGTATTTTATACACTAGCCAAACAGAGAGTACTCTTAAGCTGTTCATAATGATGCTATTCTGCTTTTTATTATCCTTTGGTGAAACAGAGAGCCACACATGTAACTGTTAATAATGAAATATATATGATCTTTCATTTCAATGAAATATGTGTTATTTGATGAGTAGTACTTAAAAATATGTTATTTGATTTGTAGTACTTAGAACTAAAGAGCTTCTTTATGAAGGTGAAAGAGGAGAGTGGAAAAACTGGCTTAAAACTCAACATTCAAAAAACTAACATCATGGCATCTGGTCCCATCACTTCATGGCAAACAGATGGGGAAAGATTGGAAACAGTGATAGACTTTATTTTCTTGAGCTCCAAAATCACTTCAGATGGTGACTGTAGTCATGAAATTAAAAGACACTTGCTCCTTGGAAGCAAGGTAAAACCTATACAGCATATTAAAAAGCAGAGACATTACTTGCTGACAAATGTCTGAATAGTCAAAGCTATGGTTTTACAAGTAGACATGTAAAGATGTGAGAGTTGGACCATAAAGAAGGCTGAGTGCTGAAGAATTGATGCTTTTGAGCTGTGATTTGGGAGAAGACTCTTGAGAGTCTCTTGGACTGCAAGGATATCAAACCAGTCAATCCTGAAGGAAATCAACCCTGACTATTCATTGGAAGGACTGATGTTGAAGCTGAAGCTCTAATACTTTAGCCACCTGATGCAAACTGCCAACTTATTGAAAAAGACCCTGATGCTGGGAAAGATTAAAGGCAGGAAGAGCAGGGGATGACAGAGGATTAGATGGTTGGATCGGATGTTTGACTCAATGAACTGAGTTTGAGCAAACTCTGGGAGATAGTGAAGGACAGGAAAGCTTGCCGTACTGTAGTCCATGGGGTCGCAAAGAGTCAGACATAACTGAGCGGCTGAAAAATAATAACAACTTAGAAAAACAAATTTTCCTTTCTTAAAAGAGTGAGTCTAAGACTTCCCTGGCTGTCCAGTGGTTAAAACTGTGTTTCCAGTGCAAAGGACTTGGGTTTGATTCCTGGTCAGGAGACTAAGATCCCACATACTGTGCAGGATCCTAGGGGGAAGGGGAAGGAGCCTCATGAGGGAGGGGGTCTATCTTTAATTATGGCTTATTCATGTTGTTGTACCCAGATAACATTGTAAAGCAATTTTCCTCCAATTAAAAAATAAATTAAAAGAAGTAAACTCTGAAGAAAAGGCTAGTTGCATAGAAATTTTATGATGGAAATAGATAAGTTCTAGATGTTTTGTGTAAGCCAAATTTACATTTTCTAATCATGTCCTTTCTTAAGCATTTTTAAAAGACAGTGGCAATCAAGCTTACACTAGCATGATTCCATTTATGTTAATAATAATAGATAAAGCAAAAGAAGTAATTGCATGGAAGGTCAGAGAAAATTATAAAATACTGTCAAGATGAAAAAAAAAGAAAGAAAAAAGAGTGAGTCTAAATTTAAGGACAGGAATTAATTACAATAGATAAATTCAGGCCTTATATAACTTAGTAGCTTAAATGTTAAGTGAACTAAAATTTTAGAGGAAGCATGACAATCTACCTATTCCCAAATATCTCAAAATACCTAGATGTAATTGAAATACAACCATTTAAAACACATGATCCCTTATTAACATGTAAATGCTCCTGGTGCAGGTATTCTTGAACTGAGATCAGCTGTCCACATGTCAGTATTGACACATTAATTTCATCCTCTATAAATATTTACACTCATAATAAAAAAATATATAAAGTCACCTTAAAACCATGTAAAAGAGAGGATAACTTTACAAAACTCTTTAAAACAATTTCTTAAGGATCACTGTTTCAACCCCATTAAAAAAAGTCTTCCTAAACTCGGCGGCCATTCTTCATTTCCTCATGCTCAATACTAGTGGCACAAATGGCAGAGAAAAATTGTTTCCTCTAAGCCATTCCCCATCATTTCCCTTAATTTGTGGTTGTCATTGTTATCTTCCATCCTTTACAATGACCTAGTAGTTCGGATGTCTTACCTAAAGTCCTTCCCAATAATGTGGCCTTATTTATGTCCTCATGGAAGTGAGAATCATTTCAGTTCTCTTCAACAAGCTTCTCTGTGGATACGGTCCATGAACTAAGAGTGGTTTTTATACTCTTCCTACACATTTTCTGAATTTTACTGTGCTTGTTTCGGTTTCCTTTTTTTTTTCTTTTTATTGAAGTATAGCTGACTGACAGTATTATATTAATCTCAGCTGTACAATATAGTGATATGATATTTTATAGATTACACTCCATATAAAGTTATTATAACATATTGGCTATATTTCCTGTGCCATATATTACATCCAGACATGAAGGGAATTATGCTTAGTGAAATAAGTCAGACAGAGAAAGACACATACTGTTTGTTTTCACTCATTGTGAAAGTGTTAGTTGCTCAGCCGTGTCTGACTCTGCGGTTCCTTGGAATATAGCCCGCCAGGCTCCTCTGTCCGTGGAATTCTCCATGAAAGAATACTGGAGTGGGTAGCCATTCCCTTCTCCAGGGGATCTTTGTGACCTAGGGATTATATCTGGGTCTCCTGCATTGCAGGCAGATTCTTTACCCTCTGAGCCACGAGGGAAGCCCCTTCACCTATATGTGGAATCTAAAGTGAGCAAATATTTAATATAACAAAACAAAAATGGACTCACAGATACAGAGAACAAAGCAGGGGTTACCATTGGGGAGAAGGGTGGGGAAAGGCAACATGGGGGAAGGAGACTAAGAGGCACAATTTATTAGGTATAAAATAAGTAAGTTGTGCTCATTTGTGTGTGTATTTAGTTCAGTACAATTTTATAACATGTATAGGTATATAGGCATGTATATCACACATATCTGTAATGACATAAAAGAGTCTCATTACCTCAGTGTTTTTCATGGTCACACCTGCCTGCCTCTCACTTACTTGGGAAACCCCTCACTATACCTGCTCTCCATTTCTATTTTTCTTTTAATAAATGTTATATAGATGGAGCATATAATATGTAACTTTGGAGGGTGCCGGGGTCCAGCCCCCGTAGGATCCAGGGAAACCTGAAGGAGGAACGGCGTCGGCGATTGCGATTGATATATATAGAGAGAGACAGATAAGAATGTAGTAGATAAGAAAATAAGGAGAGAAGAAAAGAGGCTGATGTTCCTTGGTTTATACAGAAAATCAATAAAGTCTCAAGACAAGAGACTTGCATCATCTACGTGAGGCCGCAGGTGCCTTCCCGGTCTCCCAAGGGAGTGAAGATGCAGGGCGCCTTCCCGTTCAGGTCTTAGAAACCCAGGCAAAATTAGTAGACACGGCGGATCTCTGTACTCCAAATGGAAACTAGCCTGAAAGAGAGAGTAAGAGGAAGAAAATGATTGACACGAGGAGATCAAGCTGCTTTGATGAGTGAGATCCCTAGCTTTATTTCTAAACGGTTCTTATATACCTTTTGAACATAGAGGGAAGTGAAAGATGCAAGGTCATACAGAGTCAGCCCAAAATTCCAGTAGTCTTGCCCTTATCGAAACCATGATTTTTTTCTGCATACCTTTTCCACAAATAATGTTGTGTACAGTATCTTCTGGCCTTGGAGGCCTGTGAACATTTTATGACCCTCTTTTGATAAAGGCTGCTCAACCAAAAAACTTATTTTCCCTCAAAGTGTTTTTCCTTTATATTTCTAATCTATGTCAGTCTCAGAAAAATGCCAAACAGAGTTACGTTTTTCAAAGGTGCAGTGAGTTACAAGAAAGAACCAGTGAGCTCAGAAGTCTGATATGGTTAAATTCAAGGCTACACGTGTTTTTCTTGCATTCTCACTATGTTAACTAATGCATTTTCAGGTGCACAGTGGATAAGAGATATGGGAACTTAGGAACAAGCATTGGCCCAATAATGAAATCCTACACCAGCACTAGNAGTTACAAGAAAGAACCAGTTAGCTCAGAAGTCTGATATGGTTAAATTCAAGGCTACACGTGTTTCTCTTGCATTCTCACTATGTTAACTAATGCATTCTCAGGTGCACAGTGGATAAGAGATATGGGAACTTAGCAACAAGCATTGGCCCAATAATGAAATCCTACACCAGCACTAGCACTACTCTAATAACTTTTAACTCTTTCAAAGGCTCTATGTTTTAGGCTTTGCATGTTTCTCACAATTGGGAGGCTGTTAATAATTTTATGTATAGCTGTAAGTGTCTAGATACACCTGCCAAGCAAGCTAGAACGCTAACGGAGGGGGTTTGATTTGAAATATTCCTCTCATGTCCAGGAGACTTATTAGCTATAAACCTAAGTTAATTTTTTCCAGAGAAAGGCGGTCAGGGTTAACCCCCTGTTAATGTCAGAGGAGTTGGTGAATGTCATGAAACAGTAAAACAGACAGATTCTGGTTTTGGGGTAGATGCTGGAGGAAGCCTAGGGAGCCCATTGAGTCCTGAAGCCTTGCTTAACAGTTCTCTTCCACATGACCTTGTCATGGGTGGGATCTCCCGTGGCAGCTCCCGGCAAAAAAGTGCCTGGGTATTGGAGGAAATGCCAGTGACAGCTCCCATCCACCTTGTGCATTTCCTGAGAACAGCCCTGCCAGCCCAGCCCAACTCTCTGGAGCAGGCAAAGAGGACCCCTTCCTGCAGCTTATCTCTGCAACAGAATCTATTTCTGGCTAACGTTTTAGTGTTTGTTTTAAATGCCTATTAAGATTTCCAGAGAGGTTTTCAGGACAAATGTCATATCTCAAAATATTTCACTTTTGAGGCCCAGAACACTGCAGTATACTATTTAATAAAGATAACACTATCCATTGACAATGATTATATCTAAACTATACACAACTAAAAATATAAAGTTTCACCCAGAGGCAGTGTCTCACCTAGTGCTATCTGCCTCATTATAGCTTTATGCTCCCCCCATCCTCCCCCTTTTGCATATTTTGCTGTGTGTCTTTCATCAGTACAGCTGGAGAGTAAGCTACGAAATATATGCTGGGAATAAACTGCCTTCTATCTCTCAGATAACTTCTATTTCCTTTCTCACCTTCTCTGCTGAAAAGTCACTTCTACAAATATTCTCCATGAAGGATAGCAAAGAATTGAAATGACATTTCACTAACTGTGAATCAGCATCTCTTCTCATTGGAAGAGCCTAAGCTTTTCAGAAATAGGATCTGAGGAGCTGCCACATGAGGGAAAATGTAAGACGTTAAGAAATGGCAGTCGGAGTGTGGAGAATACCAGTGACACCCTCTCTCCACTAACTGATCTGCCTCTGAGAGTTTTAGGGGGGTTTCAAATGGAGAAAGTCCTTGGACAAGTCTGAATATAATATGACCTTGCTAATTCTAAAAAAAAAAAGTATACTCAGGCATTTGAAAGGATTTCCAGAGCCACCAGCCCAGTGTCTATCCTCCTGAAGATTCTACACTAGAAAGCAGTTTAAGCCGATCTGTTAAAACAAAAAGAATTGTGGGTTGTGGTATTGTCTTTGAATGAATAAAGTGAAAGTGAAGTCACTCAGTCGTGTCTGACTCTTTGCGACCCCATGGACTGTAGCCTATCAGGCTCCTCCGTCCATGGGATTTTCCAGGCAAGAGTGCTGGAGTGGATTGCCATTTCCTTCTCCAGGGGATCTTCCCCACCCAGGGGTCAAACCCGGGTCTCCTGTATTGCAGACAGACGCTTTACCGTCTGAGCCACCAGGGACGGGAGAGCCTGGTGGGCTGCCGTCTCTGGGGTCGCACAGAGTCGGACACGACTGAAGCGACTTAGCAGCAGCAGCAGCAGCACCAGGGAAGCCTAATGAATAAAGGGGATGGTTAAAATAATGACTGAGCACTACCAGGCTGCCGCCACCATGCAGACAATAGGGAAACTGCAGGCAGGAGCCAGGACGGTCTGTCTCTGCACATAGCATACGCCCTTGCAGCAGTAACCTTCAGACATTAAACACACTTCCAGGGTGCTGTAGGAACATAAACCTAGATAAAGAGATCACGAAGGCTTCTTTGGGAAATAACTGAGCAAATCTTGAAGGACTAGGGATTAACTGGCTGAGGGGGAGTAGGGTGGGCATTCCTAACAGAAGAAAAAGCCATGTATAGGCTCTAAGGGGGAGGAGGCTGGTCATTCAAGAAAATGAGACTAAAGCATGGAGTGGAGGAAGCATGGGGTCAGGGGCTTAGGATATGGTGAGGTAACATGGCTTTGAAGGCTATGTGAAAGATTTTCTTCTTAACATACCCAAATTAAGGTCTCCCTTAAATCTGTTCTACCTATAGATTCCTCCACCTCAATCAATGGCAATTCTACCTTTTCGTTGCTTGACAACATCTGTGACTCCTCTTTCTTTCATACCCTAAGTTGAATTTATCAGCAAAATTTATACATTCTATTTGCAAAATATATCCTTTACTGTACCACTTCTCATCATTTTTACCATTCTGGCCCAAGCCAGCATCTCCTCTCTCTTACATGATTGCAGTAGCCATGAAAACAGTCTTCCTATTTTTCCCTTTGCCTGCTAAGAGCAATGCTTTGAAAGCAGGAGTTTGAAAGGCTCCCTATCTCAGTTAGAGTGAAAAGTGAAGTACATAGCGTGTTCTATAAGCCCAACATGGCCTAGTTTTCTGTTAGATCTCTGACTTCTCCCCCATCCCTCTCATTCACACTCTGCATGCCCCAGACTCAATATCCCAGCTTTCCTGGAAGGGCACACATGCTTTCCTTCATGGTCGTTGCACCTGATACTCCCTCTGCACATATTCTCTTTCTTCAAATACCCATGTGGCTCACACTCTCACCTACTTCGAGTTTTNTTTCTCCTGGCAATCTTGATTCCAGCTTGTGTTTCTTCCAGTCCAGCGTTTCTCATGATGTACTTTGCAAATAAGTTAAATAAGCAGGGTGACAATATACAGCCTGGATGTTGTTTTTTTTCCTAATAGGTGATACACTCTTTCTCTCAGAATGCACTCAAGATTTTTCCTTTGTCTTTGTTGTTCAGAAGTTGTTTTGGTGTGGCTTTCTTTGAGTTTGCTCAGATTGTTGAAATCAATCGATCTATCTATATTTCTCCAAACCTGGGAAATTTTCAGACATTATTTCTTCAAATACTCTTTATGTTCCATTCTGGTTCTCCTCCCCTTTTAGGATATCCAATATTAGATCTTTTTTTTTTCATTTTTGCACTGGTCACTGAGGCTCTGTTCATTTTTCCCCCCAGTCTCTTTTATCTCTATTGTTCAGACAAGGCAAATTCACCAGTTCTATGCTCTGTCACCTTAACTCTACTACTGAGCATATCCAGCAAGTTTCAAAATTTTTATTAGTGTATTTTTTCACATAATTTACATCTGGTTCATTTATGATAGCTTCTATTTTCTCATCACACTTTCTAGTTATTTTTTTCCCATTTGTCTCAAGATAATTTATGATTGTGTATTAAATCATTTTTATGATGGCTGCTTTAAACTTCCTCTCAGATAATGCTGACATTTCTCTCATTCTGATGGCAGCATCATTTAATCGTGTTTTGCCATTCAAGTTGTGATTTTCCTGACAAGTGATTTCCTATTGTATCCTGGACATTTGAACTATCATGTCAGAAAACTGTGGCTTATATATAAATCTTTTATTTTAGCAGGTGATTCTGTTTATATTTAACATACAGATTGTGGCCTACTTTTGTGGCCACGACCCACTGTGGGCTGTGGTTCCAAAGGCAAGCTTATTTCAGAACTTTTGCTATGCTAATTTGGTCTGCTTGGTGCATCTGATGCTGATGAGACTGTCATTGGTCACTGCTTAGGAAATGTACAGATTTTTCCAGGCTGCCTGTACCATGGTAAAGTAAGGGAGTGTCTGGTCCATTGGAAAGAAGAGGCTTCCTGGTCCAGGACATCTTTTGTGCCAAGGTTCTCTCTTCCGGATGCTGCCTGGTCACCTGTTGTCTTAGGGGCAGAAGCTGCAGGGAGTCTCAGGTCTGTGGGGACAAGGAGCTTCCCAAGTTGGCCTCTTATTGTGGCAGAATCCCCTTTGCAGGCATTCCTAGCTGCCTAGTATCTCTTGATGGTAAGGAAATGCTCAAGTCCAGAGGAGATATAGAATGTTTCTTAAACCAGAGTGATTATTATGGTGAGATTCCCACTTGATACACTGTCAACCATCTCTGGGCAGGTGAAGAGAATCCCAGTCCTGGGGAAAAGGACAGTCAGTGTTACCCCTGGCCATGTGTGATCGGTGGGGATCTCTTGCTAGCGCTGCTGGTCTTGCCTCCTAGGTATGAATGACTCTACCTGGGCCAACTTTTTTGCTATATTAGCTGTGAGGAAACAGGCTCTGGGTCGCCTTCTTCTGCTGGGTGGGAGTTTGTAAGAGGCACTGGGACTGTGTTACATTTTTCCTTCAGTGCTGGAGTCCCTAACCAGGTTTCCTTCATGTGTCTAACTTCCAAGGTTCTCTTTTGATTGTGTCTTAAATTATTTCCAAGGTTTAAAACTGAATTTAGAGAGGAGAAGCAGAGAGAAACAAACCTATAACTGTCTTCTCTGGACGTAATTTATGTTTTAGACAGAATGACTAAAAATAGATGGAATCTTGGCTAAACAAATTTTCTCTGGGAGGTCAGTAGTTGACAGGACCATGTACACTTCCAAATTATTTACTGAGAATTGCCTGTAATAAATAAACTGAGGTTCTGGTTGTTGAAAAACGCACTACTCTTCAAGAATCTACTTTTAAGCAGAAATTGATCTGCAACTAGAAAGAAATTGACGCATAATATATCTCCATATGTAATTGGTGAATGAATGAAATAAGGAATGAAAACTAAAGAATCTCTCCCTTAACAGCATGATAATGCAGATAGCCCAGTATGGGCTAGATTTTTTGAAAGGAATATGACATATATTTTTGCAGGATTTGTCTGTATGTTTATTTTCTTGATTCTAGTCACAGAAGAGCTCCCTATAAATACAAAACTAGCACAGCAATAAGAGAATCTGAATGTTTTGTTATTGTATGAAGGGCCAGAAAGTTCTTGAAAAATGAATGAAGAGTATATCCAGAAATGCCAAGAGTTCATGCAGAAGAGATTGAGGAACCTCTGTGGTTTGGAAGACTGGTCCAAGACAGGGGATTGAGTTGAACCATAACATTAATTACCGGCAACTCCAGGATGACATGGATCAGAGATTTTAGTTAAGGTTCCCTTAGCAATTGGAGCTTCTGGTGTTCTGATAATGCAGAAAGGACAGAAGACAGTGTTCAGACTGCACAACCCTTCCCAAGAGAGCACGCTGGAAAAAGAAGAATGTCCCATCAAACACCAAGCTTCCACTCTTGTCTCTGGGGACTCTTCTGACGGCAAGAGCTCAGAGGACATCTCTGAGCGTCTCTGCCCTAGATTCTCATTTGCCCCTTGTCTATAAGGCTCTGTTTTCCATCTTCACAACCTGACTTGCTTTTCCTCCACCTGACAAACAGACCCAGTCACAGCCCTTCACCTCGTGAGCACCTCTGCCAGCCCCCTTTCGAATTTCTTGCTGGTGGGAGACAGCTGGGTCATCTAGGGCATGCATGCTCTGTCCCATGGACCTGGTTTTGGTTCCTGACAGCAGGTTGCAGCCAGAGGCTTAGTATCTCTGCATTCCACAGCTGATGAGCTCCAGCAAGAGAAATTAGAGTGGAATGGCACCAGCCTCTGTCTATAGACTTCAAACACTCCCAGCAGATGAGGTCTGGTGCTGGTTAAGGGCCGTTTGCAGTTGTGACTCTGGGTTTCAGCTGTACGTTTTTATGTTTCGCATTACCCCATTCCACTCCGCCTCCCTCACATATGCCCTGGAGATGGATTGTGCAGGCAGACACCGTCTGCTGTCCCTCAGTGGGAGACTGAGGCCTGCCTTCGCTTTGCACATGTGTCGTGTTTCGTATATGAGGCGACTACATGTGACCCCTCATCAGTCAGATATGGCGCTGTTGTTCCTGCCATGGATGATACTGGGCAGAACAGAGCCCAGTGCTTTCTAGTCTTCCCCTCCTGAGCCATGGCACATTTGGCAAATCTACAGTCTCTTCCCGGGGAATAAAGGAATCAGTTGTACAAAAAGCAGACAGCTCTACTCAGGAACCTCATCTCTGAGCAGGACTAACACAGACACATATTTCTCAGAGGACAGTGATATTTCAGAGATGAAGTACCACATTCTGGGTTACTCTCTCTCCAGTAGCCCTGAGAATATGGACAGCTGCCTGTAGGTCTCCCCCAAGAAGGTGGCTTGACTGAGCCTGTAAGCTGAGTTGCCCAAGAATCCCGTCAGTTGTTTGGAGAAGTTTGCTGTTGTTCAGTTGCCCAGTCATGTCTGACTCTTTGTGACCCCATGGATGGCAGGATGCCAGGCTTCCCTGTTTTTTTCACTGTCTCTCAGAGTTTACTCAAACTCATATCCATTGAGTCGATAATGTCATCCAATCATCTCATCCTCTGTTGCCTCCTTCTCCTCCTGCCCTCANGACTCTTTGTGACCCCATGGATGGCAGGATGCCAGGCTTCCCTGTTTTTTTCACTGTCTCTCAGAGTTTACTCAAACTCATATCCATTGAGTCGATAATGTCATCCAATCATCTCATCCTCTGTTGCCTCCTTCTCCTCCTGCCCTCAATCTTTCCCATCATCAGGATCTTTTCCAAAGAGTCAGCTCTTCGCATCAGGTGGCCAAAGTATTGGAGCTTCAGCTTCAGCATCAGTCCTTCCAATGAGTATTTAGGTTTGATTTCCTTTAAGACTGACTGGTTTGATCTCCTCGAGATTAAACTCTATGAGATCAAACTCCTTAAAATCAAATTTTATGAAAAAGAATTTCCCTACACTGCCTGTTCCCTTACCTAACTGTACTATTTTCTAGAATTTTGTTTTTAAGACATCTTATTGAAATTTAAGGCCCTCAAGGAGAGAGAATTTAGGGACATAATTCTTAAGAAAGATACTCTTGGGTTAGGTGAAATTGTGGGAAGAGGGAGAAGGAGAAGATAGCTAAAGCAAAACTATGGTTCATTTTGCTGAAAAAATAATGATTACTAAAATTTTGTTTCCATTTACATTTTTTTGTTAAAAAAAAATCATAACATATATGGAGTCAAATGCAAAAACGTATTTGCATTTTGGTCACAAAATAGTATATGTCAAAGACTTTTAGACTTTACTTTAGGCTGCTCTGATTTGTGTTTACCCAAATACCAGTCATTCGGTCCCATCACAGGGCATATAAAGGGGTCATTCAGGAAGCACTGTAGCTCTGCTTCTTAAAGGATGACCAGTTCAGATGTGGGGTCCTCTGTGGAGGTGACTGGAATTGAATGGAGAAAAGGGGACCTCACAGGAAATGGGAATCTTACCTTAAAAAAGCGTTGGGCGAATCATGAAGATACACTTACTAAAAGCTTCTTCCTTCAGTTTGACTGTCTAAATCTGGCTGAGGAATTCACCCATGAATGGATCTGTGTCTCTTCTTCTACAAAAATCACGAGGACTCAATCAGCAAGTCAATCTTTCACCAAAGCTGCTTTTTTAGAGGGGTTTTAGATATGAAAGGTATATAATTATTTTTTAAATCCATTTTTTTGTCTTTACTGAATTTTTTACAACATTGCTTCTGTTTTGTGTGTGTGTGTGTGTCTGCACTATATAGTATCATAGCTCTCTGACCAGGGATCAAGCCTGTACCCTCTGCATTGGAAGGTGAAGTCCTAACCACTGGACCACCAGGGAGGTACTAAAACATGCATATTCATGATTTTAGAATTTCATAGAGAATGTTTAACGTATTCTTTTTAATTTCAGTGTAATTTCTTTACAATGTTGTGTTAGTTTCTGCTGCAAATGAAGTAATCAGCTGTATGTATATATATATCCTCTCCCTCTTGGACCTTCCCCTACAATACCTTTTCTTTTTCACTTCAGAGGTAAGCTGGACAGTAAAGTCAGGTTTTAAAATTTGAGATGAGAAAATTGAAGTTAAAGGAGCTAAGAAACTTGCCCCAGGAAACCTGGCTGTTAGGGTACAGCAGAGACTATCCTTCCAGTTTCTTTGTGTTTCATACACTGTCTTTCTCTACTATACTGCATGGCCTCCAGCTGAAAGGTGTGCAGCAATTCATTTCCAAGCCATATGGTTTAATACATTTTTCACTATTAAAAATGCAAATATAGACTGGCAAATATAGAATGCAGTGAAGAGTTGAGAAATGCTGATATCTACTTATTTAGCATCTTGCAGTACAAACCTGGAATTTAGCCAGCTTTGAAACCTAGATTTGCATCTAGTTTTAAAGTCTAAGAAAAATTTAAAAGTTTTCAAAGTATCCTGTTTACTCACTGAAGTTCACCTAAGTTTTCTTTTCTACTCTATAATATATACTATTTTTGAATTAAAATTTCAAGATGAAAAAAATCTTTGAAAAATGTTGATTTTTTTTCTTTCAACAAAATCTCTCATTAGCTGCCTTTGTGTATAAAATAAGGAGTCATTTATGTTTGGGTAAGGGAGAGGGAGAAAAACATAGTGACCACTTATTCTCAGAAACCACTGGAAGTTATTTTTGCGGGGGGAGGGGGAGGGGGCTGAGTGCAGCCAGAATGGCTGTATTGGGGTGAGGGGATATCTTACATGCCAACACTGTCTAGGGGTAGTATGTTTCTCCTTTTTGCCTCTCTGCTGACAGTCATGGCTGGGATGCCCGTCTCTACAGAGTTCAGATCTTAGCACCTGTTCAGTGTTCTACCAACCCATGTGACAACCGAAGCATGAATAGTAGAAATCAAGGGCCTCAAAGCAATGTATCAGAAGGATATGGTTCAGAGCTCAAAGCCGTTGATTTCTAATCCAGTCCTGCTTTCACTTGATTTTATGGCCCTCTGAGATTTAAAGCAAAGTGAGCAGACACACGACCTAAACCCAAGACATGTTCTGGCCTCCGAATTGATTTCTGGGAATTAGCTTCTAAACTGAGAAACACTTCTTCATTATCGACAAACATTACAGCTGGAAGGAGTCCTTAATCAGAACATAGGTATGACATTCATTAGAGACTGTCATTTTTCTTGTCTTTCTGCCCCTTATTTAAGTCTAAGTCAATCTGTTTCTCTTTATATTTCTAAATCAAAGGTGTATGATAGATTTTTCATAAGGCTCCTTTTAACCAACAAAACTTTCTCTGGTTCATTGACATTGTAAAGTTTTTTTTTTTTTTCCACATAACATGCACTTATTTGAGAAACAAATCTTGAATTTTTTGCCATTAGGCTCACTGCCTATAAAACCATCTGTTTGGAGAGCCCCTCTTGGGGTGCCCTGCAGGTGCCAAAGTCTCCACAGCTGTGGCAGTTACACACTGATGAATTTGGGGAATGGAATGGACTTCAGATCAAGATGACCAATGAGATAACTGTACAACTTAAGCTGAAGCTTATGTTAAAAATTAAAAGGCCTTTATAGATGGCTTTTGTTTCTCCCCTGAGTCTTCTAAATCAGGAAGACAGCTTGCAATAGCCCTTACGCTGGATATTCCTTGCATGGACAGGCTCCCTGAAAAACCAGAGGGCCAAGACATGGGCCCCAGTTGAGTTTGGAACAACTGGGAAAGGATTGCTATGACGGCTGCTGTGGAGGTCAGACTCCTGCAAATGAGGGTGGATAGCTTTTCCAAGTGGGTTTTGGCAAGCATTGATGTCATCTGCACCTCCAAACTTCTTTTGTGACTTGTATTCTCCTAAGCTAACAGCTCCAACAAATGTAGAAGCTAATGAGATAAGGTGGGTCTGGCTATCCTTCAAATAGACCTACCAGCAAATAACTCCCTTGTGGTGTAGACAAGTTAACTCTAAGTTGTTTAGGAAAGATACTCTAACAAAACTGAAGTTGTGGTCCCATCGCAAATTAGGATCTCTGATTTGCAGCAATCATGAGAAAGTTTCTCCACCTTATCAACCAGTGTTCTCATGCTATTACACGGTTGCAGGACTTCTGGGTTGTATGTAGATTGTTTCTTTATGATCCAGTCACAACTATGACTAAAAGACATAAGACAAGCAACCTTAAAGCATTTTTTTTTTCTGAAAAGAAAAAGCAAAGAACTGTGTCCTTTATTTCAAATTAAATAACCTAATTGAAAATAAGTAGCGTTACTGAGAAACAGAATAGTTAATTCATCCATGTGTTTTAAAAAAAAAAAAAAAGCTCATCCTTCATGTTCTAATATTATCCTTCCAAGTATTTACAGTACTTTATAAACCACCATCCATCAGTGCAGAACATGTGGGGCTGGTGTTACCAGAGCATGCAGTGTATTTGGAACATTCTCTGCACAGCAGCCTTGCTGGTAAAGGTCAATAGGGGAACATGCTCCTTTCAACAGCACATCTCTTAAAGAGTCTATGCAAGATCTTTGAAGATTTGCATGTTTACTAGCAGCAGTAAAACAGAGAAAAATGGAAATGTTGAAGAAGCTCTAGATGGTGAAACTCCCAGGAACAAGCAAGTCTGGATCTTGAGCATAAGTTTCTTCAGAGAAGGACTTTGAAGTTTGTTTCAATCTGTGATATTCTGGTAATGGTCTAAATTTGCCCCTCTACATCTGGTGGAGATAACTGCAACAAATGGTATAGATATGTCCACTTGTTCAGATATTCATTCATTAATTCAACACCATTTTGTTGAAAGCCTCCTATGTATAAGAAAATCATCTCGGCATTTCAAGGAATAGAGAGGTAAGACAGTCTTTGCTCTCAAAAACCTTTTTTTGGTGGGAGGGATCCATAGTACATAGTGGTAACATGTGGTACACTGAGATAAACCTCAAAATCTGTATCAGATTTGGACGTGTTTTATATGAAGAAAGAAATTGAAGGTGACACAAACTATACTGTGCTAACTGACTAGAAGAATTAATATTGTTAAAATGACTATATTACCCAAGGCAATCTACAGATTCAATGCAATACCTATTAATGCCAAAGGAATTTTACACAGAACTAAAATAAATAATCATAAAATCCGTATGGAAACACAAAGACCCTCAATTGCAAAAAGCAATCTTGAGAAAGAAGAAAAACCAAGACGTATCATGAGCCCTGATTTCAAACTATACAACAAAGCTTCACTAATCAAAAAACAGTATGGTACTGGCACAAAAACAGACACATAAATTAATGGAACATTATAGAAAGCCTAAAAGAAACACACAGTTATAAGGGCAATTAATCTACAACAAAGCAGGTGAGAATATACAATGGGGATGAACAGCCTCTTCAATAAATGGTGTTGGGAAAACTGAATAGCTACATGCAAGAGAATAAAAATGGGCTACTTTCTCAAATAATAAACCCCAAACACACCTCAAAGTGGATTAAAGACTTATGTGCTTATGTGTAAGACCTGAAACCATTAAACTTCTAGAAGAAAATAGGCAAAACATTCTTTGACATCAGTCTTAGCAGTTCTTTTGCATATTTCTCTATGGGCAAGAAGAACAAAGCAAAAATGAGCAAATCAGGCTACATCAAACTAGAAATCCCTGCATAGTAGAAAGAAACTACCACCAAAACAAAGATGCTATCTACTGACTGGGAGAAGATATTTCCAAATGATATTTCTGATATAGAATTAATAGTCAAGATATGCAAAGAATTCATACAACTCAACCTCAAAAAAAGCAAACAATCCAATTAAAAATGGGCAGAAAATTTGAATAGACATTTTTCTAAAGAAGACACGCAAATAGCAATAAGATGCTGAACATCAGAGAAATACAAACCAAAACCTCAATGAGACACCATTTCACACCTGTCAGAATGGTTATTATCAAAAATAAGTGTTGGTGAAAATGTGGAGAAGAGGAACGCTTATGCCCTGTTGGCAAGAGTGTAAATCAGTGCAGCTACTCTGGAAAACAGTCTGGAGAACCTCAAAAAAAAAAAAAAAAAAAAAGAATAAAACCACTATAGGGCATAGAAATTCCACTTGGGGATTTATCTGAAGAAAATAAAAATATTAATTCAAAAAGATATGTGTGTTCTTATTCACTGCAGGGCTTCCCTGGTGGCTCAGAGGTTAAAGCGTCTGCCTGGAATGCAGGACACCCGGGTTTGATCCCTGGGTCGGGAAAATCCCCTGGAGAAGGAAATGGCACCCCATTCCAGTACTCTTGCCTGGAGAATCCCATGGAGGGAGGAGCCTGGTAGGCTACAGTCCATGGGGTTGCAAAGAGTCAGACAAGACTGAGCGAATTCACTTCACTTCATTCACTGCAGCATTCTTTACAGTAGATGACACATGGAAGTAACCTATGTGTCTATTGACAGGTGAATGGCTAAAGAAAACTGTATATATATGTATATACACAATGGAATATATATTTTATATATATATATACACACATACAATGGAATATTACTAAGCCTAATGGGATAAAATCTTACCACTTGGGAAAACATGGATGGACCTAGAGGGTATTACATTAAGTGAAATAAGTAAGTCAGAGGAAAAGAAATACTGTACAATTTCACTTACATGTTGAATCTAAGAAACAAAACAAATGAACAAATATAACCAACGATAAAACAAATGAACAAGTGTAACAAAAGTATAGATAAAGAGTACAAATATATGGTTGCCAGAGGGATGTCACATAGGGGGAGGAGAGAAATAGATGAAGAAGATTGTGAGCTACAGACTTTCAGTTACAAAAGGAATGAGTCACTGGTATGAAAAGCAAAGTGTGGGAAATATAGCAAATCAGTATGTAATATCTTTGTATGGTGACAGATGGTAGCTAGACTTATCATGGTAATCCTTTCAAAATGTATAGAAATATTGAACCACTATGTTGTGTACCAGGAAGTAACATAGTGTCATAGGTCAGTTATACTTCAAAAGCAAACAAGCGAGCAAACAACAAGCTCATAGAAAAAGAGATATTTGCGGTTACCAGGGGAGGGGCTTTGAGGGTCGGATAATTGAATGAAATGAAGGTTGTTAAAAGGTATACACTTTCATTTACCAGATAAACAACTACTAGGGATTTAATGTATGATATGATAAATACAATTAACATTGCTGTACATCATATATAAAACTTTTTGTGAAAGTAGATTCTACGAGTTCTCATAATGATAATAACATTTTTTCTGTTTATTTAATGTTGTATCCATATGAGATGGTGGGTGTTCAATAAACCTGTTGTGATAATCGTTTCATAATATATAGATGGCAAATCATTATACTGCACACCTTAAACTAATACAGTACTTTATGTCAAATATACATTGCTAAAACTGGGAGAAAAAGAAGTTTGAAAAATAAAAGATGGATAATGGCATATTTTGGAGGCTAACTTAATGGAAGGGTTTATAAAAGGATTTGGGTTATAACGAAAGAATGAGTTCTGTATCGAAATAGGTCTGGAGTTCTGTATCGAAACAGGTCTGGAGTTCTGTATCTAAATAGGTCTGGAGTTCTGTATCTAAATAGGTCTGGAAGTTTGGAAGGATATTTCAAACAAAGGCACAACCTGAATAAAAGCATCAGCATGGGAAAAATGCAAGTCAGGCTTCGAAACAGTGAGAAGCTGGATTTGAAACTACAGTCTACCCTTGGATTGGCTTCCTGAGTAGCTCAAATGATAAAGAATCTGCCTGCAATGTGGAAGACCTGGGTCAGGAAGATCCCCTGGGGAAGGGCATGGCATCCTACTCCAGTATTCTTTCTTTTGGAGAATCCTATGGCCAGAGAAGCCTGGTGGGCTACAGTCCATGAGGTCCCAAAGAGTTGGACATGATTGAGTGACTAACACTTTCACTTTCACCCTTGGATTATCCAAAAAATTGATATTTCCAGTTGTCTCATAATCTATTTTCTCTAATTCACTGCTTTGTTCTTTACTCATTCATTTATTAATTTTAAAAATAGTTACTAAAAATTTAATATAACAAATATTTCCAGCACTGATTAAGTGTTGAGATATAATGAACTAGATTGACTTAGATTTTACTCACTGATCATCTAGAAAGATGGACAAGAAAATAAGAACGCTACCTGTCAGTCTCCAGCTGCCGGGGATCCAGCGAACCTTCTGCTTGGATAAAGATCCAAGAATTCAGGTCAACCCTCTCTGTTTTTTTCCCCTTTCCCTAAAAGTCACTCTCACTGGGATTTCCTCATAGAAATCTGCCTAGTTTCTGACACCTCCCCATAAAATCAGATGTTCTGGACCTTTCTAGATGTATCAACAAATTCATCTGTAATATGACCACTGATGGGCTTCCTGGTGATTCAGACAGTAAAAACTCTGCCTGCAAAGCAGGAAACCTGGATTCAATCCAAGTAGGGAAGATCCCCAGGAGAAGGGAATGGCTTCCCACTCCAGTATTTTTCCTGGAGAATCCTATGGACAGAGAACCCTGGTGGGCTACAGTCTATGGGGTCACAACAAGTTAGAAATGACTAACAATTTCACTTTTTTCATGAATACTGACAATAACAAAGTAGGAGGAGCAGGAAGTATGTTTATCTGGATATTTCGGGTTGACAAAAGTCGAAATTTAAGGATGCCAATTTGAGAATTCAGCTGCATATAGATGAGTTCAAGAAGGCAGACTAAAATTCTTTCCATGATGCTTTTAGAGATATAGAAGTAAGTCAACTGAGAATAACACTTGAGAATAATGTAAAGAGTTTGCCTGCATGTAGACTGTGCTCTCTGAAACAGTCTTCAGTGTCTATGATTTCCCATGGGAATAAAAGTCTAAGTAAATTTATTAGGTGATCATTTACTTTTGAAAAAAGAGTTAAATTTTGACTTTCATACAAACATAAAATGAAAAGTGTCAAGGATTTTACTTAACTTATTAATTAATGAGGCAACTAATAAGATGCTAAAAACTTGTTCAAAGGAGAATGGAAAGAGCAGGCAATCAATGATGCTGAAATGCGTTTGTGTAACAGATGCAAAACTGACTTATGACATGGGCACAAGGTTATATGAATTTCACCTCCACAGGAAGAAAATTTCATTTGAATTTCTATGAATAAGAAGGGTTAGCATTAACATCTGTTTTCTAAACTGATTGAAAAACAGCTCCAAGTTAATGAAAAATGCAGTCTTCATAGAATCATATAGCCCAGAAGGATCCATACTAAACAAAGCTTAGCTTTCTTTTGAAAAGAAACTCAGTAATCTTCAGGGCATATTTAAAAGCCTTTCACAATTTTTCCTGACCAAGTCTTACTGTCATCTCTGATACAAAAACAGTTCGATGGTTCAGTTATATTTGGCGATGTCTTCTTCCCCATTTAGGTGACCCATGTATAATCTAATTGGAAACATCAGCCATGCGTCTGGGAGAAGACATTCAAGTATGCAAATTTATGGCTACAGACATGTGCAAAAGCAGTGCAACTAGCTGCACCAGGGTGAGCTGAATCAGAGGATAAGTAAGGTTCCTGGTTTGAGTGACAACTCCAACTACAAGAAGCCAGGAATAGTGCTTCTTTTAACACAGATATAGCAAATGACTCTAACAGACTAAAGAGAGTACTCAGAAGTTTATCATGTTAATCAGTGAAAATGGAAGTCAAGAGCTAGAAGATGTGGTCCAGGGAAAGAAGAAGAAATAAAGCAGGAAGCCACGCAGTCTCAAGTACTGCACTGTGCACTGTGGTGGGAGTTTGAGGAGAGCTAGTTATGCCCCACAATACTGAAAGCAATTTGTTCACATGTGGTGAATGGGAACAAAATCAAGGGAACTGATTGGCACAGAGGAGGGAGGAATCGACTGTGGGCTCATGTGACAAACAGATTTCTGACTCTGACAAGTAATAAGCTAAATATGGAATATGTTACTATATAATTACATTATTATTATACAACAGAACTGGCAACATGCTGCTATGGTTCATAAATAAGGGTATGACACTCAGGTAATCATAAACACCTCCATCTCTATAGAATTCTGTATGTGAATGTTCTTATTAATAATGCTTAGATGTATATACTGTTATTTATGCATTTCAGTGGAAGAGCTAAAGCTCTTCTTAATGGGAGGCAGAGGCAGCACTTACACAGCTTCTTCTGGTTTCCATCAGAAGAATGGAAAAGCTGCTTCTGTTCCACAAGCCAATCCTCCTATCCACGCTACCCTGGCCAGATCCCACGTAGATTTCTATGTAGAACCAGAGGTCAGGCAATAACTATCCAGAAGCCCAAACTATAGGAAAGCAAGACCTACCAACAGTGTCTACCAACAGATCTATGACTCTACTATGTCCTTAAGAGACCAGAAAGCTGTGGGGGAACAGAGCAGGTACATTGTGGATGAAATGCTGAATTTAAAGTAGTGGCTAGAAGGGTGCCCTGAGGGAAGATTCAAAAATGAGACTAAACAGCAACCTTCCTGGGAGAACTGACCAGGCCGGGCATTGGCCATTTAAGTTACATCGGCTTTCTCCTTTCCCTTTTGTTCTTTTTTTTTTCTTTTCTTATTTTATTTTTTTACTTTACAATACTGTATTGGTTTGTTCTTTACCACACGCCTAGAGGTAGGTACTGTCTCCATCTGTCAGATGTGGAAACAGGCACAGAGATGTTAGAGGCGACCCCAAGGTCTCTCGGGGCTTCCCAGGTGGCGCTAGTGGTAAAGAACCTGTGCCAATGCAGGAGACATAAGAGATGCATGTTCAATCCAGAAGATCCCCTGGAGGAGGAAATGGCAACCCATTCTAGTATTCTTGCCTGGAGAATCCCATGGACAGAGGAACCTGGTGGTCTACACAGTCCATAGGGTCGCAAAGAGTCAGACACGACTGAAGCGACTTTAGCACTCACATAGCAGAAGCTACAGGCAGATTTGATTTTTTAATGCTTTTCTGGGGGAGGTGGTGGGGGGGAGGCTTCCCTGGTGGCTCAGCTAGTAAAGAATTCACCTGCAGTGCAGGAGACCTGGGTTTCATCCCTGGGTTGGGAAAATCCTCTGGAGAAGGGAATGACTACCCACTCCAGGAGTCTGGCCTGGAGAATTCCATGGACTGTGTTGTCCATGGGGTAGCAAAGAGTCTGACACTACTGAACAGCTTTCACTTTCGCTTTCAAGGTCCCTACCTCATAAATGTTAAAGTGAAAGGGAAGTTGCTCAGTTGTATCCGACTCTTTGCGACCCCATGGACTGTAGCCTACCAGGCTCCTCCATCCATGGGATTTTCAAGGCAAGAATACTGGAGTGGGTTGCCATTTCCTTCTCCAGGAGATCTCCCCAACCCAGGGATCGAACCTTATTGTAGGCAGGGCCTTCTGTATTGTAGGCAGATGCTTTTACCATCTGACCCACCAGGGAAGTAAATGTTAAGGCTGATATTAAAACCCAGGTCTGTCCGATCCTAAGTCTGCCACTGTTTTCCACTCAGCCCTATATACTCTTTGCCATAAAAGTGATTATGGTTAATTGGGGCTTTTCAGGCTTCCCTGGTGGTTCAGAGGTTAAAGTGTCTGCCTGCAGTGTGGGAGACCTGGGTTCGATCCCTGGGTCAGGAAGATCCCCTGGAGAAGGAAAAGGCAACCCACTCCAGTATTCTTGCCTGGAGAATCCCATGGACAGAGGAGCCTGGTAGGCTGCAGTTCATGGGGTCACAAAAAGTTGGACACGACTGAATGACTTCACTTTCACTTTTAGGGTTAGAAGAAATGTCTGAGAGAATTTGGAAAAAATTTCTTTGGAGTAAAATCAATTATTGGAGCCAAATCTTGTCTATATATTAGTAGTTTGCACGAAGTGTACAATTAAAGATTACCCAAAAAAAAAAAAAAAAGATTACAATCTAAAGAGAAAATTCAGAGTGACCTAAAATTGCAACTGTAGTTGCTATGGGAGGTCAGGGTGACAGTTGAGGAGGGAATGGTGTAATTGAGTGGAAAGTGTATTCTACCAGGNAATTAAAGATTACCCAAAAAAAAAAAAAAAAAGATTACAATCTAAAGAGAAAATTCAGAGTGACCTAAAATTGCAACTGTAGTTGCTATGGGAGGTCAGGGTGACAGTTGAGGAGGGAATGGTGTAATTGAGTGGAAAGTGTATTCTACCAGGTTTTAAAATAGACTGAAAACTATTCTAGGTTAATGTGTCAGTCGCTCAGCTGTGTCCGACTCTTTGTGACCCCATGACTGTGGCTCGCCAGGCTCATCTGTCTGTGGAGTTTTCCAGGCAAGGATACTGGAGTGGGTAGCTATTCCTTTCTCCAGGGGATCTTCCCAACCTAGAATTTGAACCAGGGTCTACTGCAATGCAGGCAGATTCTTTAGCATCTGAGCCCTTAATAGCCATTAGATGAAGTATAAAAAATACTAATATGGATGGTATTTGATCAAATAAGGAAACAGAATTATTTCTATTCACAATAAACTATGTTGCACAAAACCTATGAAACCCTGTGGAAAACAAAATTCATTTTAAAACAGCTATTAACTTTAGATGGAATTCCAGTTAAACACGAACAGCTTAAGGATTTCCCAAATGCTGTCTTTGAACACTACATTGGCCTTCACTTATCATCTATTCTGAGTCAGTGGCATCTGACTTGAAGAGATAGTACCATTTTCCCACAAATTGCCTCAGATGAAAATCTAATGCAGTCTTTAAAAAATGAAGTTCAGAAAGGCCAAGCTGCCAGAGATTGCTTCTATTTCCTTTGACTTCAGTTGGATCCTCGTCCCAGCTGGTTCTCCAGGCTTGTTCAGATCTCTCTCATTTATCCACTTCACTATCAATATTGACTTTGAATTCAGCTCTTTGTCCTCAGATCTGCTTAAAACCATTTTGGGGACCAGGGCTCCCAGACGTTCTCCACTGAAATACCAGACCTCCAGCTAGCACTGTGGGGTGAGTTTTCTATAATATCCCATGCTCCATGGCACATTATTAAACAAAATACAACATCATCAGAGAAAAAGCTTGCATCTGGATTACTTTATGGAAGCCCAACAGTAATACCAAGGATAATGAGAACTTAATTGACCAAGAGGCCTCACAGAAGCAGCTAACGAGACTGCCTGACCTAGAATTTCTGTTTCTACCTTCATAGTCAAAAGGGGATTTTTTTTTCCCTAGCAATTTTTGAATAGCCTTCTGTCTTTCCCTCCAGTCACCCAAGTTTTAGAAATATTGAGATAACATCGTGTTGAAATAACATCATAGAGGCTTGAAAGACTGAAACGACATCATAGAGCCTTGGGCTTCACAGGTGGTGCTAATGGTAAAGAACCCGCCTGCCGATGCAGAAGATATGAGAGATGTGGGTTTTATACATGGGTCAGGAATATCCCCTGGAGGAAGGCATGGTAACCCACTCCAGTATTCTTGCCTGAAGAATCCCATTGACAGAGGAGCCTGACAGGCTATATAATCCACAGGGTCAAAAATAGTCAGACACGACTGAAATGACTTAGCACAGCAGAGCACAAAGTCATACAGCCTAGCCTGAAATGGAGACATTTAAAATTTATATTAAAAATAAGATTTATATGACCCATTTTCATAATTTTACTAGACCAAAAGTTAAAATATCAGTTAGTCTAACTCAGTTGAAGGCATGGAGCCACTCTAGTGACAGATGGCCTACAGTTCCCCATCAGGAAAGTCCCCCTTACTAGCCTTGATCTTGGGAAAGAGCTCTCCTCCCATGGTGGAACTTTGCCAGGGAAATTATGTTCCAGCCAGTATTAGTTGGGAAATCCATTTGTTTTGAGAATTTGGCTCTTTCTGGAGGCAGGGCGGTTGGTCAGATGTCCCATTCTTCTTCATTTTTTTCTGTGAGTGATTCTTTGCTTTCCTTCAGGGTAGTTCTTGCTTTTTCTCCAGCACTCTCTGCTTTCCCTGGTGACTGATTAACGTGCTGGCGTTTTGCCTTTCAAATTTTCTGAGATGTTGTCATGGCTCAAAGCGGCAGTAACTATTTTATTTCATTTTCAAAATCATCTCTGAGGGCAATGGAATGGTTTTAATTCAACTCATCCACAACCTTCTTTTTTCCCAATAGATTTTTTTTTTTTCTATTGCCTTGTTTGGCACAGTTCCTGATTTACTCTTGGCTAATTTCAAGGACAGGCAAGAGAGATGTTTACAGGTATCCTTAAGTTCAAAGTTGATAATAAATANAACCTTCTTTTTTCCCAATAGATTTTTTTTTTTTCTATTGCCTTGTTTGGCACAGTTCCTGATTTACTCTTGGCTAATTTCAAGGACAGGCAAGAGAGATGTTTACAGGTATCCTTAAGTTCAAAGTTGATAATAAATAATGTAGTTATTAAACTTATCTTGCTGCCAAAGGCAAAATGAATAAAGATGTTAGCTCCAATGAAGATAACTGTATTTCTAGTCTTTTCAGAATCTTGCCTGGGTCTGTAGGACGTTAGCACATTAGAGAAAATCTTTAGCAGTGACTAAAGATCTCCAGCCCCAAATTATCCTCAGCCTATTGCTTAATCACTGCTCCTTGGAGTCAGGGCTCAGAGGAGAAGCACACTTAGGAAAGAATTTATAGGTAGAAAACTACTGAAGACAACTCAACGGAATGAGCCAAACCATCCCAAAGTAAAAACCAAACAAAAACAAATTATTTGGGGGAAAATGTTATAATCCAAGGACTTATTTTTGATAGCATTGGCCATTGGCTGCATATTTTTGCTTTCTGTTTGATTTCTTTTATGATACAGATATTCCTCCAAATTCTAGAGGTCCCCATTTTTCTTCTTATGCAGAATTTCTATATGTGCAGACTAATTCTACCTACTCTCCAGGGTTCCCTACTGCTGTTTGGCCAACCCCCTTCTCTCTTTTAGTTCCAAAATCTCTGGAGGAAACTTCTGTGATGGTTGGTTCAAAACAGGGCCTGGAGAAAATGGCAAACTAGGGGAAAGTTTCTTTTTAGTTTTCTGGTTCCCTTTGTAAATCTCCAAAGCTGGTAATGATGCAGTCTTACTGGCAACATTGTGCAATCTGTTAGGAGTTTAGGTATGTTTATAGTATTCTTGGAAACTGTTTTAAAAATATCCATCAGTTCAGTTCGGTTCAGTTCAGTTGCTCAGTCATGTCCGACTCTTTGCGACCCCATGAATTGCAGCACGCCAGGCCTCCCTGTTCATCACCATCTCTCGGAGTTCACTCAGACTCACGTCCATCGAGTCCGTGATGCCATCCAGCCATCTCATCCTCGGTCATCCCCTTCTCCTCCTGCCCCCAATCCCTCCCAGCATCAGAGTCTTTTCCAATGAGTCAACTCTTCGCATGAGGTGGCCAAAGTACTGGAGTTTCAGCTTTAGCATCATTCCTTCCAAAGAAATCCCAGGGCTGATCTCCTTCAGAGTGGACTGGTTGGATCTCCTTGCAGTCCAAGGGACTCTTGAGAGTCTTCTCCAACACCACACTTCAAAAGCATCAATTCTT
>SJYV01001059.1:319337-357166 GCA_006410875.1 Neotragus pygmaeus
TATACTTTTTATTAAGGTAGTCTTATATTCTAATAAATCTCTTATTTTGAGCTTTCAAGTTATGAAGTGGATTTCCTTAGGATAGCATGATGAAATCAGAGGGTAGATCAGAACATTAGACTTCAATCTTTTGCTTTATGCCTGAATCATGTACTGCAGTGGTATCTGTGTCTAAATACCTGGACAGTCATATGAGGTGAAGGGAGAGAAGCCTCCTTCAGGTGAAGTATATGCTTACACTTCCCTTATGCTTATCATGAGCTATAGTGTATGCTTACCCTAGAGCCACCCATACCATTCCTATGCTTATCATACTTGCACCCAGCACTGCCCACAGTGATGGAGCAGCCCAGGGGATGGAGTGTAAGGCTCTACTTACATATAACATAATTCTGGCCAAGTCCATCCTAATGGATAGACTCCAGACCCGGAGAGGACTTGGGGGTCAATCACTGAGACAGTAATGGAGGAGACAGGTTGGCATCTGGGTTGACAGCAGATCAAGAATCAGATTAAGACCTATCTTCACCACTTTTTAGCCATGTGACCATGAATGCTTCTCCCTCGCCATGTTTCCTTCCATCTGGAAAGAATTTATGATAGGTTGTAAAAATGGCCACAGATTCTTTTTCCTTTCTGTCACCATCTAGCTTGGAAGGCTCTTCTGTTCTCAATTGGAATTGGCCACCTGCTTTCTTTGCACAATGAAAGTATAGCAAACCTGATGCAAATAGAAGCTGGAAAACACTTTCATGTTTGGTCAGATGTCTCCTGGAGCTCTTGGGAGCCATTTAATACTGTACAGAAGAAAGGCACCTCAAATAGGACCCAGCGATGGGGCTGCCATTATGACAAACTTCCCAATTTCACAAGGAGATAGCAATGTCATAGATGCCTTTTGGAGAGAGAGAGGGCAGAATGCATGTCAAAATTTCATCCTCGGATTTCCTAAAAATTTTCTTTCAATTGACTTTGAGTTCCTTGGCTATTAATTCTGACAACTTGTAATGTGGTATGACTGAAGAAAATGAAATTTCCATCTATTCTAATTCCATGATACACTTTGACCATACAGGTCTGTAACTCCTTCTCCCAAACCTGTGTTTCTGAATTCAGAGTTATTCAGATTATATCCAACATCACAAAATACTTCAAATACTGTCTACAGAAGCACTCCATAATTTAACGTTCATATTTTTGCCACAAAATATGTAAATATTTATACCTGGCATGACACATGAAAACTATAAATCACATCAGTCAGTTGACATGAATATTTGCCGTGAAATGCATTTGAATTTTGGAAATACAGATAAGGGACTGTGAATTACTACAAGTTTTGGGTTGTAAAATTTTTCCTATGATATTTCTCTAGAGCTGGAGGGAGTTTGTTTTCTAAATTTGGTAGATGTGGGACTGGTCCTAGATAATCTTGTGTGTTCTATTCACTCTTGAATTTATTAAAAAGGTAAAGTATTATATTAAAAACGCTAATACACTGTCTAATACACTGGGCTAATACAAGCCTGCCTTAGCTACTGTTACCCCATTGAGATGCAGTCCAGACTTTATCAGTCGTAGGAACTCTACTTAGGGAGTAGAAACCCTCCTGTGCATGCGTGCTAAGNAAGTATTATATTAAAAACGCTAATACACTGTCTAATACACTGGGCTAATACAAGCCTGCCTTAGCTACTGTTACCCCATTGAGATGCAGTCCAGACTTTATCAGTCGTAGGAACTCTACTTAGGGAGTAGAAACCCTCCTGTGCATGCGTGCTAAGTCACTCAGCTGTGTCTGACTCTCTGCAAACCCATGGGCTGTAGCCCACCAAGTTCCTCTGTTTATGGGATTCTCCAGACAAAAATACTGGAGTAGATTGCCATGCCCTCCTCAAGAACACTTCTGAGATTGAAATGAATAAAAAGCTGTGGGAGAATTTGAACTTCCTTGGACTTTTGACTCACATTTGATTTCTTCTCTAGATCTTAGGTCTCAAAGAGCTTTAATCGTTGAATCTTAATTTCTCCCTGGAATTAAATATAAAAAATCATAGCTGGACTTTAAATCTCTTAATTTTGAATGTTTTGAGTTGAAAGGAATTTAATCATTGAACATTAGTGTCTCTCTAGAAAAGTTATAATGTCAAGGACTTCATGTTCAAATTTGGCACTTTCAGGTTTTATTCTGCATTTCAATATTTTGATATCATAGTGTTTTTATTTCATCTCATCCCTAAGTTTGTGCTATGCTATGTTGGTATAGAGTTGACTAGAGTTGATTAGATTCTGATCTATTTTACAATCTTCTTAGAACAAAAATCTAAGCTTTTCACCAATTAAATCAGGAAGATACCCTGTAGAATTGGGCAGCAGCTCATGAAGATGGGGACAACAATGCTGATTGTTACCACAATGTGGGATAGTTGCAATTCTGGATGATAGTAGGCTTAATGGCTAAGTAAGTCTGATGTGCTAACGGAATAAACATCTAGGGAATATTAGAGGGGAAAATGTTTTCCCAAGTACTGTTATTTCCTCCATATAGAAGGAGCTCAATCATGAATGCTCTGCATATTTCTGTTTCCCTTTTACTGGCTTCACCCCTATGGAGTATGGAAAGAGAGATCTGACTGGTAAATTTGGAAAGAATCTATTAACATATTATCAACTTAGCTACTCTCCTCATCCTCTTGGACATAACTGGCCCGCAGAGCACAGGTGTCAGTCTAGCACTGCAACAGCTGGATGGGTAAACTTTTCCAGTTCTGGGGCTCAGTATTAATTAATACACCATTTTCCCTTAAGCTATTTACTCCCTCCGATACAGGAATGCAGGTGTAATGAGTAAAAAAGTGATATATCAATCCTGTCTTTCTTATTTTTGGTTAATTGCTAAATTGGTTCAGAACTCATAAGTTGGTTAGGAAGATGACTGCTATCAGTTGGGTGCCCTTGAAATTTTCAATATCATATGAGTTACTTAACCTCTCTCTACATACATCTTTATCTTTATAGAGATTTTTGATGATGATAAGTATGTGATTTAATACATTTAAAGCATTGCCTAGTGTGTAGCAAGGACTCAGTATTTGCTATTATCATTATTTCTATCTAGTTTGTGTCCAATGTTATACAGAGAAATTTATAATGTCAGAGAACCTGGGTAAGAAGAAATGCATGCCTGCCTTCCAAGAAATCTATTATCTGGCCAAGAAGACAAATTATAGAGAGTATATATGGCATGTAATATATATGACATGTAATCATGTGTTTGACTTGTTAGCATCCATACTCTGGGCTATGACAGATACATAAGAGTAAAACTTGGACTTGACCTGAGAGGACAGGGAGCATTTAAATAGATCGATTATAAACACTGTTTTTGACATTTACTTCTGTTTCTTTAATTGGGGAGAGAAAGACAAAGAATGTGTGTGTGTGTGTGTGTGTGTGTGTGTGTATGTGTGTATGGTCAGTTGCTCAGTCTTGTCTGGCTCTTTGCGACCCCAAGAACTATAGTCTGCCAGGCTCCTCGGTCCATGGAATTTTTCACATAAGACTATTGGAGCAGGCTGCTGTTTCTTACTCTAGGGGTCTTCCTGACCCAGGAATTGAACCCGTGTCTCCTGTATTGATTCATTACCACTATACTACCTAGGAAGCCCATTAATTACAGTTTTCTTAAACACATATTGTTGCTAATTTCCTACATGACTTTTTCTTTCACCAGATTGAAAACTCTCTAAGAGCAAAAACTGAGTATTACTGATTTCTCTATCTTCCACGCTTGTATCCAGGATCATAGGTAGTATATGTAGGCGTGAGTGCACACACACACACACACACACATACACGGGAACGCAAGCATTCACGCAAGCATGAATGCACACACACCCTTTGAATAATGATTCTATAAGAAAAAAAAGAGGGAATGAGGAAGAGAAGGAAGGAAAGATCTATCTGACTGATCCGAATAGAGGGCTGAGATGGGAATGGAAATGGAAGGCCAATTAGACAGTCAGGCAAAAAGAACATGCCTTGTGGAAGGAAGATTGAATCTGGGGCTCAGTGCTCACAGAGGACAAAGGGTCTATTATCCTTAGTGCAGTGGTTATCGGGTTCAGGGCAACAGATCAATATGCACCCCTAACTCTCTAGTGAAGAAGAATTTCTCAATATAACAAGAAGCTTAGGCTTCAGAGGTTCAAGACTGGGGTGGGTCCAAGTATCCTCATGAGAGGATAATAATACAGTTGAGTGGACCCTGAGCAAACTGAGATACATGATAGCTACCAATTCTGCAATGTTGTCTATTTGGGTAAAAGGAAGAACTAATGAATACATCATTTAAAATCTCTCCAAAGAAAACCACTAGATTACTTTAAGTGTCTATTTTTAGATAAAAGTTGAAACTTCACAGTATCCTGTCAATTGCTATCTAGTAATATTTTATACTTGGCACATGGACAATGCACAAATTTTCTTTAAAAGCAGTATCATTACAGTTCTCATATACCTCCTAGAATATACACGGCTTGACTTCCTCTGAAAGGTGACCTGCTGATTTTGACTAATGACTCTGCTAATGAATGTCACAAAGAGACTACTAACCTAATCGTTTTTCATTTCCCATGAGGGGAAACACACACACACACACACGCACACACACACACACACACACACACGCCCTCTCTTTTGCAGTTTAATGCTTCCCTTGGATCACAAAGGATCTTGGTAGAGAAGCCAGCACTAAAACTAATATAATTGTCCTTATGGGAGACTCTGCCTGGCCTCCCCATCGCCAAGGGCAGTAACAGTGCTGGCATTCATTCAAGAATGGCATGTCAACAATCATCTTTGTTTTATGCTTCTTTGTCATCAGTAGTTAATATTTCCTGGTGCATCAGAAAAGGATTACATCTTGATGCACAGACTTCCTTCTCCTATTGATAGTCTTTGCAATTTGTCATAAATTGTTGGTCATTAAATAAGCACGTCTTTTAAACACAACTGGCCTGGGAACAGTTTAGACTATCAATCCTTAGAAAAACCTACCACTCTTTCCTAAGTCACATTCCTTTCAGCAGAACTGTATTATGTTGGGCTTTGTTCTATTTCCTGCTTTGGGTCAATAATGAGGCTTTAGTGTCCCTTGCTTGTTTTTAAGAAGGATGACATATTTCCTGCAGCTCTTTCTACAAGTAGACAGCTGTGGAAACATCACAATAATGAACCAAACATCTTGTGGGTACCCAAGGCAGCTCCTAAATATTCACTATCCTTTTGTTTCATGTTCTGGGAAATTTCTGCTAATAAAACCTGGGGAACCAAGCGGCATTTCTCATCCAAGTTCCTTGACTTTGTCATCAACCATGGACTTTCCCCTTTGTCAACTTATGTAGTAAGGTAACACTTGGGTTTGGGTATTGTTCACAATCATTTCAATTGTCTTGGAACAGCTAGTCATCCAAAGAGCGAAGATTTTACTAGAATAAGAAAAAGACTTGAGGAAACATACTATACCTGGATAAGATAACTTTCAAACATAATGCTATGTCACTTAACTCAAAAACAAGTAAAGCTATAAATTGTGTTTATAAGTGACTTTTCTATCTTAATTCTCAGTGGAACTATCTTTCCTGCACATTTAGGGAGCGTAAACCATATGTTTAACACCTTACTTGTACAACAGTATATCCCCCTAGCCATTTGTTTTAATTTTTTTAGAATAAACTAGGGCTAGTACTCTTGCCTGGAAAATCTCATGGACGGAGAGACGGACACAACTGAGTGACTTCACTTTGACTTTTCACTTTCATACATTGGAGAAGGAAGTGGCAACCCATTCCAGTGTTCTTGCCTGGAGAATCCCAGGGTTGGGGGAGCCCGGTGGGCTGCCGTCTATGGGGTCGCACAGAATCGGACACGACTGAAGCGACTCAGCAGCAGCAGTAGCAGGACTAGTTCAAATGCATTACAATTCCTTCTGCTGTCTTTGTATAATTCTATAATGTAAAATTTTCTTCATATAGAAAACCTATACACAGTTAATGTAGGGCTTAATGAGTTATTATAAAATGAACGTCATTGTTACCATTACAAGAAACAAAATTTGCTTTCACTTCAGAAGCTATTCCAACTCTATTTTCTCCCCCTTCAAATTTAACCATGGCTTGCACTTTCATAGTGATTTCTTCCTCAACTTTCTTTGCAGTTTTATCACCCATGTGAAGTGAAAAAATGAAAGTTGCTCAGTCGTACTTGACTTTTTATGACCCTATGGACTGTAGCCTGTCAGGATCCTCTGTCCATGGGATTCTCTAGGCAAGGATACTGGAGTGGGTTGCCATTTCCTTTTCCAGGGGATCTTCCTGACCCAGGGATCAAACCCAGGTCTCCCGTATTGCAGGCGAATTGTTTACCTTCTGAGCCACCAGGCAAGCCCCATTACCCATGTGAGCACTCCAAAAACTACAGCTTTGATCATTTAAATAAAATAGACAGGACTTTTGAGTCACAGTTACCCCCTTCATACCTTACTTTTCTTTACAATTTATCTGTTGAGTAAGGAGCACACTCTGGATTTTGCTGATTGCCAACACAAGGTTCAATTCAACACATTCATCTGTCATTGAGATTTGCTACAATGTGGATTTGATGAAACAAATCCTCATCAGACTCAGTTTCTCTTTATTGAGTAGGACAATAGGTGGTGGTGTGTTTACAATAGAAGGCATTTGATGCCTGGTTGACTCTCTTTTTGTTATGTTAGTGGCAATTGATGCTTGATGAATAGGTTCCTTAATATTTTGTGGGGTTTCCCATGGTGTCAGTCTAAATTTATCATTTATTAGATCAGAATCTTATATTACAGAAACTTCCTCATCTACAATTGGTTACCTACTAGAAAAGTTTATACTGAAAAGGAAGGGAAAATGATTTTTCTTGTCATTAATTTTCAAGATGATAAGTTTTTAAGATGATAAATTGTTTCCCAATAGTCTTTTGTAATGAACTGCTGCTGCTGCTGCTGCTGCTGCTGCTAGATCGCTTTAGTCGTGTCCGACTCTGTGCGACCCCATAGATGACAGCCCACCGGGCTCCTCCAACCCTGGGATTTTCCAGGCAAGAACAGTGGAGTGGGTTGCCATTTCCTTCTCCAATGCATGAAAGTGAAAAGTGAAATTGAAGTCGCTCAGTTGCTCAGTCCAACTCTTAGCGACCCCATGGACTGCAACCTACCAGGCTCCTCGGTCCATGGGATTTTCCAGGCAAGAGTACGGGAGTGGGTTGCCATTGCCCCATGAACTGCTAGTTTTATTTTTTTAACATCAATTCAACCACATGAGGGCTTCCCTGGTGGCTCAGTTGGTAAAAAATCGGCCTGAAAGGCAGGAGATCGGATTTGGATCCCTGAGTGGGGAGGATCCTCTAGAGAAGGAAATGGAAACCCACTCCAGTATTCTTGCCTAGGAAATCCCATGCACAGAGCAGTCTGGAGGGCTATAGTCCATAGGGTCAGAAGAGTTGGATGTGACTTAGCAACTCAACCACCACCATGAACATTTTAATGGGTTTTAATCCACTGCAGTTAGTATGTTTTTTCAAGCACAAAATTGAGCCACTGCAGAATGGAACCTCTTCAAGTTGACTCTTGGGTCTTTTCACAGCTTCCTCATTATCCAGTACGATAATTTTGTGTATTTCTAATCTCCTAGAAGCTTTGGATTCCTTCAATAGTCAAGTATGTTTTGAGACTACAATATGATCAATAAGATGTTCATTTCTATTTGTTTGGTTATTGTTTCTAAGCCTCTTCAGTGGATACAGCTAGAAAATAAACTCACATGTGCTCACGGCTGTGCACACATGCTCACACACACAGACACACACATAGACTCACGCAGACACACGCACACACACACACACACACACACACACACACCATGTGTTCATACTGATATGTCAAATTCAAAATCAGGACTAACTGGTTTTCGCGAACAGATTCTATGTTATTTTTGCAACTCCTTTCTTGTCTCTAGTAGTAGTAGTCTCTGTTGCAACTACTCAATTCTATCATTAGAGCAGGAAAGCAGCCATCAATAATATGTAAAGTATGGGTGTGGCTATAGTCCAACAAAATGTCATTTACAAACACAAAGGTGGTAGGCTTATGAGCTATAGCTTGCCAACTCCTATTTTCCATTGGAAATCTTGATTCTTAAAGACACAGATCATGAATAGATTAATCACTGCTCTTTTACTTGTCTCACATTACATACATTCAACAGTTTCAGAATAATGATAATAATACTATCACGAGCCATATACTTACTAAGACAGTTAAAATAGACTTCATTTGTAGTGCATATTCTGTCCCTTTCTATAGTTTCACTCTATCTACATTATCTGTGGATAGCTATTGCCTGTTATGGGACTTCCCTGGTGACTCAGTGGTAAAGAATCTGCCTGCAAAGCAGAAGCAGGAGACTCGGGACTGATTCCTGGGTTGGGAAGATCCTCTAGAGGAGGGCATGGCAACCCACTCCAGTATTCTTGCCCAGGAAATCCCATGGACAGAGGAGGCTGGCAGGCTGTACTCCATGGGGTCACAAAGAGTCAGACACGACTGAAGCGACTGAGCACACAGCACACATTGCAGGTTATATTTGTTCTCTCTTTTAATCCTCATTTAGTCCTAATTGTACAGCTATCTATATATTAAATTTTCCTCTCCAGGTTTTATCAATATGTGTTTCTAATCCTTTTCTTTATCTGAAGCTCATTCTTTGGTAAATTCTTTAGGGAAGGCCCATAAGGAATAATATGTTCTGAGCTTATTCAGATTGATAATAATTTGTCTGTGCCCCTTGTACTTTCAGGAAATGGCAACCCACTGCAGTACTCTTGCCTGGAGAATCCCATGGGTGGAGGAGCTTGGTGGGCTACAGTCCACGGGTCGCAAAGAGTCGGACACGACTGGGCGACCTCATTTTCGCTTAGACTTTCCTTTCCCTTTTCTTCTCTTAATATCTTAAACATGTTACTCTATTTTCTTCTCCCATAAAGTGTTGCTGTTAGATAGCCTGTTGATAAACTACATTCTTTCCCTTATAAGTCACATGCTGTTTTTCTTACTTGCCTATTTCAGATTAGGAAGGAAGCCCACACTGATAGGACCATCAGCATGAAGGAAGTTTACTAGAGAATGTCCTCAGGATTAACACTAGCTGGGGGCTGGGGGAGGAAAGAAAGGAAAATTGGGTAAAGAGAGAAGATGAGCTGTGATGCAGTTGCAACAAAGCTTCACCAACCCTGAAGGGAGTGCTGCAGCTGGTCTCAAGTGGGGAGAGGAAACTGCATCTTTTAATCCTAGAGCTGACCAGTTCCCTAGTAAGTGGATATGGTGTTGGGCATTGTGGCTTTCCTCAGCCAAGTAAGTTACTGAAGATCTCATTAAAAATGAGATCTGTCAAGCAACAGCTTCATAGCAGCTAGTGAAATTTCAAAAATAAAACTTTAGGTTCAGTAATTTTTCTAGAACATGTCTCAGTGTTGAACATTCCAGTTCAGTATTCTCAGAGACATAACATACTCTTTTCATTTGTAGTTTCAAGCGATTCCTTAGTTCAAGAAACATAAATTATTATTTTTAGCATTTGTTTTACTCTCTTGTTTTGGTTTCTAACATCAGGGACTCCCATTATACCAATACTGGATCTTGATCTTTCTTGCTTTTCCTAGTCTCTTACATCATCTCTTCTCTTTAAGGTATCATCGGTTGTGTTTAGCAGTTTTTATATTTTTCCCGGTTTAGCCCTCATTTCTGAACAGATCTAATCTTCTAACTGTTTCCTGCGTTGTCACTAAATTTATGAATATTTCTAAATCTGATTTATATTTCCTAGTTCTTATTTACGTTTTCTTTCTTCTAAATGAGGATAATTTTATAGTTTATCCTGGGGCTTCCCCAGGGTGCACTACAGGTAAAGAACCTGCCTGCCAATGCAGGAGACCCAAGAGCCACAGGTTCAATCCCTGGGTTGGGAAGATCCCCTGGGGTAGGAAATGGACACCCATTCCAGTATTCTTGCCTGGGAAATCCCTTAGACAGAGAAGCCTAGCAGTCTTTAGTCCATGGAGTCACAAAAGAGTCAGACGCAACTGAACACTAGCCAATATTTATATTCTGTTTTAGAGCCTATTTGTCTGGCATATTTCCATTGCCTGTAAAGATATTATTTATTATCTTTTTCTTAAATAATTCTGTATGAAATTTAACCTCAAGTCTTTTCTGTGTTCTTTTTTTGTGAAACTAATTTTTCCCAACTTTTAGAAAGAAATGTGGTTCAGGGAAGCTCTTACTCCACAGAGGATTCTGTTATATACTGCTTCTTGTAGTTTTAAAAAATACAGTTGTTTGCTTCTGAGATTTCCTGTTTCTTTTCCTTTTCTCACTTTTATCTGGACCTCCTATTATTTCATCTCCATTGTCCCTATTCTTAACAATCTTGATTCAACTCCCAGAAGTTTCTCCTTTGGGCATGGACCTACCTGTAAAGAAGACATGGAAGGTTAGTTTTGAGAATTTATTGCAAATTTACTACTACAGACCCATTGGTATTTACAATAGGCCTATTTCACTAATTTACAATTACATTGAGAAAAACCTCTCCTAATTTCAGCTGCTCATCCAAAATTGGCCCATGACATTTCCCACCACACTGTGTGAGCTATTTTTAATTTCTCCTGTTCTCAGGTATTTCAGGCTAACTAACACACACAAATACTAAAACTATGCAGATCTTGGCTGGTAGTAGTTTGTATTCATTCTTCTATTGTTTGAGAATTGTGTTATCCAGTTTTATTTTAAAATATCATCTATGGGTTTTTTATTTTGCTGTCTAGTCATTCTGTCTTTTTTTCATGTTGGGTTTTGGAAAGATTAGAAAACAATGTAGCTGATACTGCTGCCTCTCTTCCAGAAAAAAATTTAGTTTGTTTTCTATATGCTAAAAGTATGAAACAGTCTGAATAAAATGTGAATTAAAAAAGTAGAATAAAAGGTCTATGGTAAGAGATGCATTTTATATTTCATTAAAAGTACCTAGACTCCAATTTTTACCCCAAAGGCCATCAGACCTTTTTAAAGTGTTTCATTTCCTAGGTCAAATTTACTCTCTTGTAAACTGTTTCAGCCATGAATAAACTTCTAGCTTTGCTGTGACTCACTTGGGTTCAGCTCTGGCTAAGCCATGGTTTGTTTCTGTGAACCTGGGGAATGTTTGTTAAATTATCTGAGGTTCACTTAAAATTTAAACAAAATAATATTCATCTTATGGATCTAATTTTTCCAGAATATTTTTACAATCTCTTTCTCTCAGCTCTCATCTCCCCAATAATCAATACATATCACAAAGTCCAATTGCTATTCCTTAAAAGGTAATTTTTGAATTTTCTTTCTTCATTTCCACCACTACTGTTCCAGGCATCTTAATGCCAACTATCATATTCCATTTCTTGAGCCACTTAAATACTCTCCTCAATTACCTGCCAACATGCTCTTTGGCTCCCTCAATTCCCATTCCTTAAACTCATCCAGGATAATTTCAAAACACGATTTTTCAACCTCTTGCTTAAATAACATTGACTACAGCAAATCTTTTCTTAAAATTCTTCAAAGTTTCCCATTGGCTGTAAGATTTAGGTGAAACTTGTTTTTCATTAAAAAAAAAAAAACCTTTCCTCTGTTTATCTTTCAAGCTTATCCTCCCTGGCTCTCTTCATTTGCCGTCTCAGTGTTGGTCACACTGCTCTGCTTTCTGCTCCTCATCCTCGCCATGCTCCTTCTCTTCAGGGATTTTTCACATGATCTGTCTCTTCTTGAAATACTATTCTCTCCCTTCTTCAACAAGTTTACTTCTAAAGATGCTTCCTATCTCAGTGTAAGCATCAGTTTCTCCAGGAATTTTTTCCTGCCTTCTGAGCAAAGCAGATCACATGTAGTACCATGGACCTCTTCTTCAAAACATACAATAATAGCACATATTTATTAAAGTATATAATTAGTGCCTCCACTTCTATAGCCCTTAAACTCCATGAAGACAGGGAGCATTTTTGTTTACCATTGTAATCCTAGCAAAAGCCTGCACATAGTATTTAGGAAAGTTTTATTATGAATAAATGAGTAAACAAACATTTTTAATATTGTTGTGAAGATCAGAAAATTTTACTTGTATTCTGAATTGGCCTAAGCTGTTTTGTTTTAACAAGTAATTAGTTTCTTTTAAATAAATACTGTGTGCATGCGAAGTTGCTTCAGTCATGTCCGACTCTTTGCAACCCCTTGGACTGTAGCCCACCAGCCTCCTCTAGCCGTAGGATTCTCCAGGCAAGAATACTGGAGTAGATTGCCATGCCCTTCTCCAGGGGATCTTCCCGACCTAGGAATTGAACCTACCTCTCTTATGACTCTTTGGTGGATTCTTTACCAGCTGAGACACTGTGGTTGGGAAGATCAGTCACTGATTCCTGGGTTGGGAAAATCCTCTGGAGAAGGAACTGGCTACCCACTCTAGTATTGCCTGGAGAATCCCATGGACAGAGGAGACTGACAAGCTACAGTCCAGGGATGGGGTTGCAAACAGTTGGACACTACTGAGCAATTTTCACTTTAACTCTTACGCCTCCTGCATTGGGAAACCCAAATAAATCTTAGTAGCCACCAGACTGTTAAAAGTAATGGAGTTAGTTGCTTGCTCCCAATCTTACTAAAAGGCTTCCCGAGTGGCGCTAGTGGTAAAGAATCCACCTGCCAATGCAGGAGATGTAAGAGATGTGGGAAATCCCATGGACAGAGGAGGCTGACAGTCTATAGTCCATGGGGTTAACCTGCAAAGAGTCGGACACAACTTAGCAACTAAAACAACAACAAAAAGTTGTGAAGCTTTGTCATGTTCACAGGACTGTTTTTGTTTGTTTGCTTGTTTATTTTGTAGGAAAATGTGTTCTGAGACTTGTTTTCATTAAAAGCTTTTAGTGAGATTGCCTGTGTGTGCTAAGTTGCTTCAGTCATGTCTGAATCTTTGCGACCCTATGGACTGTAGCCCACCAGGTTCCTCTGTCCCTAGGATTCTCCAGACAAGAATACTGGAGTGGATTGCCATGCCCTGTGTTATTTTTGTCACTAAGTTGTGTCCAACCCTTTGCAATCTCATGGACTGTAGCCCATCAGGCTACTCTGTCCATGGAATTTCCCAGTCAAGAATGTTGAAATGGGTTGCTGTTTCCTTCTCCAACAGCCTTCTGTACTTTTTGGCTATTTGAGAAAGTCATTGACAGCTATGCCTGAGGCAAAACCAAAGTGTTCCTGACCTGAAATTCTTAATCTCTATGTGACATTTGGGGAGAATTTCCCGTAGGTTGTTAACAATTACGATGCTTAGGGTTCTAGAGGTTTCTAACTGTATGAAGTCAGATTATAGCCTTAAAGCAAAAATCATCAAAACCCTGACAGGTTTTAGATTCCTGATTGATATCTTTGCCCTAGATTATTGGTTGCGTAAAAGCCTGGAATTCTAAGATAAAAGAGTGCAATAAAGAATAACTCAGTTCCTGTGTATGTGTGATTACTATAGGGATAAGGCAAATAAGTAAAAAGGAACTTCCCTCATTTTCAAAAAATCTGAAGTCATTGTTCCCCAGCTCTATAATTGTAGCTCCAAACAATCCAGATAATTATGATTTATAATGGACATTCCCAGAGCACCTGAAGGCTGAGGTTCCTTGTACCCAGAGTGGATGAGTCACTCTTAACTTGTTTGTGCAATACTGGCAGGAAAACAACAAGATCATATCTCCCTCCTGAGCTAATAATAAGGTGACATACACTTAATCAAAATAAAGGGCACTGAAATAATTCAAAGGGGTCAATCTTCAAAGAAATCATTAAGAGGTGTCCTCTTGTTACCAGAAAAACAAATTTCAGGAAAAGGATATAATAATCATTCAGATGAGATTAGTGGTTCAAAATGGAATGATTTCACTTCCCTAAGGAATGTTTAATAAGTCTGGGGATATTTTTGGCTGTCACTATTAGGTGCTACAGGCCTCTAGCACATAGGGGTAGGGATATGGATAAGCCTTCTGCATTACACAGGATGGTCCCTCACAACATGGAATTCATTATCCAACACAAAATGTCAGTAGCCATGCTATTGAGAAACTCTGGGTTAGATCATAGATGAGGAACAGTTGGAGCTTTTTTAGGACCTGCCATCATCAGACCCATGCAGGGTTTTGAGACATAATGCCAAGTTGCCAAATAGCTGAAGCCAAGCTAAGCCCAAGTACTTTCTATTCCATCACACCCTCGTATAATATAAAATCTAGTTTTCTCTCCTCTGTACCCTAAGGTGAAGATTCATAAAGGTAAACCTTACAGTGCTTCCCTGGCAGCTCAGCTGGTAAAGAATCTGGCTGCAATCTGGTTTGAGACCCTGGTTTGATTCCTGGGTTGGGAAGATCCACTGGAGAAGGTATAGGCTACACACTCCAGTATTCTTGGGCTTCCCTTGTTGCTCAGCTATTAAAGAATCCTCCTGCAATATGGGAGACCTGAGTTTGATCCCTGGGTTGGAAAGACCTCGTGGAGAGGGAATGGCTACCCATTCAGGTATTCTGGCCGGAAAATCCCATGGACTGTATAGTCCATGGGTTCACAAAGAGTAAGACACTACTGAGTGACTTTCACCTTCACCTTCAAACCTTATGGTGATGCAAGACATTTAAATGAAAATTTAAAATGTCACTTGATTTTTAAGGCAGGTATTTTTGTTCTTGTACATTGTCTTTAAAACAGCCTTCCACAATTTTATGATTCTATCTTCCTCCACCCTTCTTTTTCCCTACCTCTCATTATCCTATTCATCTCTCCTTTTTTTTTTTTTAAGATATTTTGATGTGGACCATTTTTGTAAGTCTTCATTGTATTTATTACAATGTTGCTTGTGTGTTTTGTTTTCCTTTTTTGGCCCTGAGGCATGTGGGACCTTAGTTTCCTGACCAGGGATTGAACCCACGTCACCTGGATTAGAAGGTGAAATCTTAACCACTGGACAACCAGAGAATTCCCTCATCTCTATTAACAACTCGGTATATAGCCTTTTATAGTTTTCTATGCTCATGCAGATATATATATGTAAATACTCAGTGTAAGTATTCATACGTACAAGTGTTTCTTTTTTTAAAAAATATTTCTCTTTTACAAGTGTATCTTCATAGTATGTATAATTTGCTACAACTTGCTTTTCTCACTCAAAAATATTTCATGGAAATCTCTCAAAGACAACTTTTACAGTTCTCTTTCTTTCTTTTTTTTTTAAAAAAATATTTCTTCTTTTAATGGTGTTAATTTTCTTTGACTTATTCAATCATTTTCTGATTGACAGCATATTTTATTATTCCATGGTAAAACATTTAAAAATAATATTCCTCTGCAAATATCATTATGTTTGAAGGTTTTTATTTTCATGAAATAGAGCCTTAAAAGTGGGATTGTGTATTTGAGAATTTAGAATGAATACTCCAAGTACATCCAAAGGTAAGACAAGCCTTTTTAGATAAGACAAGAAATTAAAATCTAGAGATGCTTTTGTAAGAACCCTCCATGAAACAACTGATTGGTTCAAATTTGAGAAAGGAGAACAACAAGGCTGTTTGTTGTCACCCTGTTTGTTTAATCTATATGCTGAGCATAACATGAGAAATGCCAGGCTGGATGAGTTACAAGCTGGAATCAAGATAGGTGGGTGAAATGTCAGCAACCTCAGATATGCAGGTGATACCACTCTAATGACCTAAAGCAGAGAGGAACTAAAGAGCCTCTTGATGAGGGTAAAGGAAGAGAGTGAAAGAGCCAGCTTAAAACCAAGATCATGGCATCTGGCCCCATTACTTCACGGCAAATAGAAGAGGGGAAGATGGAAGTAGTGAAAAATTTCCTCTTCTTAGGCTCTAAAATTACTGTGGATGGGGACAGCAGCCATGAAATTAGAAGACAATTCCTTCTTGAAAGGAAGTGAAAGTGAAAGTGAAGTCGCTCAGTCGTGTCAGACTCTTTGCGACCCCATGGACTGTAGCCTATCAGGATTCTCCATGGGATTTTCCAGGCATGAGTACTGTAGTGGGTTGCCATTTCCTTCTCAAGGGGATCTTCCCAACCCAGGGATCGAACCCGGCTCTCCTGCATTGTAGACAAACACTTTACTGTCTGAGCCAGCCTAGACAGTGTGTTGAAAAGCAGAGACATTACTCTGCCAACAAAGGTCTGTATAATCAAGGCTATGGTCTTCCCAGTGGTCACATATGGTTGTGATCCATAAGTTCCGTAAGTGTAGAACTGTATGAATCATAAAGAAGGCAGAGTGCCGAACTGAGGCTTTCAAACTTTGGTGCTGGGGAAGATTCCTGAGAGTCCCTTGGAGATAAAATCAAGTCAATTTTAAGGGGAATCAGCCCTGAATACTGGTTGGAAGGACTGATGCTGAGGCTGAAACTCCAATATTTTGGTCATCTGATGCAAACAGCTGACTCATTGGAAAAGTCCCTGATGCTGGGGAAGATTAAGGGGAGAAGGATAAGAGGGTGTCAGAGGATGAGACGACTGGATGACATCACCAAAGAAATGGACATGAACTTGGACAAACTTCGGGAGATGGTGAGGGACAGGGAGGCCTGGCATGCTGCAGTCCATGGAGTCACAAAGAGTCAGACACGACTGGGTGACTGAACAACAACACATATATATAATTTTAAATGTTAATTAGAACTTTAAAAATTTTTAATTAACAATGTGTGTGGAAAATATAAACACTGTCAACAAATGATTATTTTTGGAAAATGTCACATAGAGGGTGAGCAAAAGGAAATATTATAATATTTAAATAGCTTTTTAACTTACCAGAAAATTTGATACGAGACATGCAGAGGCAACTCATTGAAAATCATATGCATGGGCTACCAAATACCTGAAAAGATGTTCTAATTCTTTAGAAGCCACATAATTACAAAATCAAGTAGCAATGTACTCTTTTTTTGAACCCAAGAGACTGGTAAAGGATATAAAGGATCATAACACCTGCTGGAGAGAATGTGAGGAAATGAATATTCTTATGCACTCTTGGTGATAACGCAAAATTTTAAATACGTTTAGAAAACAGCCTAGCTTAATTAAAAAAAAAATTAATATCTGCTCACAGAAGCAGCTATTGCTAAAGTAGTTTGTAAAACAGCCCAGCAGGAAACAGGCTTCTTGGGTGGTGCTAGTGGTAAAGACCTGCTTGTCTATGCAAGAGACACAAGAGATGTGGGTTCTATCCCTGGGTGAGGAGGATCCCTTGCAGGAGGGCATGGCAACCCACGCCAGTATTCTCGCCTGGAAGATCCCATGGACAGAGGAGCGTGGCGAGTTACAGTCCATATGATTGCAAAGAGTTGGACATGACTGAAGTGACTTAGCAGAGCACAGCACAGCAGGAAGGAGTTCCATTCGTAATTTAAAGTGCAAGTAAAAAGGAAAAATGAAAGCCAGAAATGGGTTTTGACCAGTGTACACACCTAACCTCCTCAGCAGATGGTTCTGCAATTGTATCACTTTCCTGAGGTGCTGGACCCTCTAGTGAAAGTCTAGTGAAAGTGAAAGTCACTCAGTTGACTCTTTGCGATCCCATGGGCTATACAGTCCATGGAATTCTCCAGGCCAGAATACTGGAGTGGGTAGTCTTTCCCTTCTCCAGGGGATTCCCAAACCAGGAATCGAACCCAGGTCTCCACATTGCAGGTGGATTCTTTTTACCAGCTGAGCCACAAGGGAAGCCCAAGAATGCTGGAATGGATAGTAGCCTATCCCTTCTCCAGAGGATCTTCCCGACCCAGGAATTGAACCGGGGTCTCCTGCATTGCAGGTGAATTCTTTACCAACTGAGCAATGAGGGAAGCCCAAAGGCTGGCTTGTTAGGAGTGGGATTCGAACCCACACCTCCAGGGGAGACTGCAACCTGAACACAGCACCTTAGATCACTTGTCCACCCTGAGACCAAGTCTAGTCCTGGTATAATCATGGTGGAGAAAACATGTCTGACACCCGACATGTAAACTGTCAGTTGGTCGTATTCCAGACAAAAAGGCAGGATTCAGTGCTACGTTAGAAGTGGGACAGACATCAAGTGTGTGTGAAATCTAATTTGGGGGTAAATTGGAAATCAGCTCCCATGGGGTCTGAAGAGTGGAAGGCACAGGGAGCAGTGAGAGAATAGTCTAGAGCATTTATCATGCCTGAGATGCTAGCCTTCAAGCCCAGTGAACTGGTCCAGCCTAGGAGGGTCATGCCAAGTGAAGAAGAGAGTCCTGGGTGAGCAAAAAGTGAATTCATGAATGGTGCTTGAGAGGTTCATCTCTTGTTTTCCCACTTGATTTAAGTGGTAGGCTCACAAACCTGGATGGTGTCTTGCAAGTCACTTTGGAAGGAAGAGAACTCTGGTACTGGAGCATTAGAATGTATATACACTGGGGCTGGCTTTGTCAACTCATTTTGACTTGAATGGGGACAGATTCCAGTACAGAGTATTTGTTGAGGTCATAGCACAGTGAGGATGTTCTGAGAAATTTCCANTTCTGTCTCGGACATTCCTTCTCCCTTGACACTGTAGTGAGCCAAACTCTGTCATTTCTGCTTAGGGTCATACTTAGCAGGAAGATGTTAACCATAAGACTTTCTAAGTCTAAGAGCCCCGGGAAAAACTTGGCTGGAAGTCCAGGTTTTGAGGACATTAGACTCGGAATGGATATGTTGACAGATCGTGTGCAGCCAAGAATAAACCTGCTTTTGTGCAGCTGAGTCACAAGACCCTTTGGTTCACTCGTTAATAACTGAAAACCCAGTAATAAGTTCCATATTTCACAAGCAAAGTCTCATACCAGAGATATTTCTCCATCAGTGTGTACACGCTCTGGGCTTATATATCATATTTGTAATGGCTGCAGGTATATTCTGAGTTCTCCATGCTTTCTTAGGTACCAGATGTGCCTGCTACAGATAATGTTCAGATGTCTCTTGCCTTTCTAGAATGTGGGGGTTTGCTTTGATTCTTTTCTAACACAAAACACAAATCTTAAATGGAATTAGTGTTTCGCATGACAGACTCTTCTATGGCACTACTATAATCGAACAGTTGTCAAACATCCATTTTTTGGATGAAGAAGACTTGGTAGAAGGGCTTCATTCTTTAGATGTTACTTTCGTGACAAACGAGAGAAAAAACAATTACCATTTTAAATGAAACAAAGAAAATCAGGCTCTGGAAAACTTCTGCTAGTTCTGCAGCAAAGGCAACTTTTAAAAGTTGCCAAGAGACTTTAGTTAAAGAGAGAGAATTAACACAGACATGTCACGGTTATGTGACAGATAGGAACTGTGAAATCCTAGCCTGTAGAAATTTTAAGGAGTTCTCTGGGAAACTAAAAATCTAGGGCAGACTTCCATTTCTCGCAGCATGGGGAGCAGATATAATTTAGAACAATATTAACAAGAAAAAGTTTTAAATGCAGTACAAATTGTACTTAAAAATGAGGGAAAAAAGATGTTTTTGAGTCTAATTCATGGGGTTTAGGGAGAAGGAAATGGCAGCCCACTCCAATTTACTTGCCTGGAGAATCCTGTGGATGGAGGAGCCTGGTCGGTTGTTGTCCATAGGGTCGCACAGAGTCGGACAAGACTGAGGTGACTTAGCATGCATGCATGCATTGGAGAAGGAACTGGCAACCCACTCCAGTATTCTTGCCTGGAGAATCCCAGGGACAGAGAAGCCTGGTGGGCTGCTGTCTGTGGGGTCACACGGAGCTGGACATGACTAAAGTGACTTAGCAGCAGCAGCAGCAGCAGCATGGAGTTTAGAGTACAATGAATATATTAACCAATTAGTAACATAAAATAGTAAGATGGTAATCTAAGTTAAGGTTTTCAAAGTTCTTTAAACTATTCTGGAATAGAATTCAAAATATTCATTAATTATAGATACTAGTATGTAATATATACATGGAAAATTTCTATGATAATTGCAAAAAAAATCCAGACTATATACCTTCTAAAATGTAGGGGTAAACAAAGTCAAGCATTATAAAATAAGCAAGGAAATGACAAGAAACAGATAAAACAGAATAGAAAACTTACAGTGAGTTAGAGCTACATCAATATTAATGAAATTATCATAATGAATTGTTTTTCTGTTCAAAGACAAAGATTGTAAGCTAAAATATATCTTTCTAATTCAAATATCTTATATTTACAATAGATATCACCAACATTTGCAAGATCTCTAAGACATCTCTAAAACATCTAAAAGGTTTCCCTTTTAGATGGCTCAGATGGTAAAAATGGGCAATGCAGGAGACCCGGGTTCCATCCCTGAGTTGGAAAGATCCCTGGAGAAGGAAATGGCAACCCACTCCAGTACTCTTGCCTGGAAAATCCCACAGATGAAGGAGTCTGGTAGGCTACAGTCCATGGGGTTGCAAAGAGTCTGACACAACTGAGACTTCACTTTCTTTCTCTAAAACATAAAGACACAGAAAGGTTTAAAGTAAATTAATGGAAAAAATATATTCCAGGCATTCACCAATCAGAAAAAAACCTTATGAAATTTTAGAAAGATAAGACTTTAACAAAAAGCATTATTAAAGATAAAGAGGATTACTATAACATTTTAGCTTTAAGTTATCAGGGAAATAAAATACATCTGATCTTGCAGTTTCCTAATAATGTAGTTGCAAATGTATAAGTAAAAAATGGCAGATACACAAAGAGAAATTTAAACATTTACCATTGAGAGTGTATGTATATGAGTATATAGGTATACATACATATATATATATTCAGTAGACAAAAATTTAGTGAAGTTATATAGCAATATATATAGACAGCTGCTCTAAATAATTAGAAAATAATAATTATTTCCATACTTGGGTCATTTACAAATTTTAATATCAACTAGGATATGAAACAGCTCTACTAAATTTCATAAATTAGTAGCATACAGATTCTCTTCTCTGGCCACAATGCAGTTAAGATAGACATAAATAGTGAAAAGATAGCTTTTAAACTTTAGAAATTTATAATAAGTCAAACCTGAAATAATTTGAGAAACATAATAAATAACACAGTATTAGAATATAATACAAAAAAAGAAAATAAACATTCTGCAATTCTATAGTAATATAAATAATTTATTGAATAAATAAATAGGGGAAAAAAGATATCTGTTTTTCAGAAGAAAAATAATCTAGATACTCCCCCTACCCCTATCCTGCAATGCAGTGAAATATAACTCCTCACTCTGTAAAGGTGGATAGCGTGGCGTGATTTCCTTCTAAATAGCACAGTATGGAATGGGGCAAAAATAATAACTTCACAGTGGAAAAATCTGACAGATATTATTTTAAACAGGTGATCAAGGTAAGCATCATTAATAATAAGTCATGCCAGTAGCATGTATTTTGATATGATGTGATGAAAATGGTACTTTACCTTCTCACAAAAACTCGTAACCTCAGCCTAATCATGAAAAAAAGTCAGACAAATCCAAATTGAAGAGCATTCTATAAAAGACTTGACCCATACTCTTCAAAACTGTCAAAGTCATCAAGAAATAAGGAAAGTCTAACAAATGATCACAATGTAGAGGACTGTAAAGAAAGATGAAAACTGAATTTAACGTGATGTCCAGGATGGGATTCTGGAACAGGAAAAAATAGGTAAAAACTAAGGAAATGTGAATAATGCATAAACTTTATACTTATTTATTGGTTCATCAGTTTTGACAAATGTGCCATGCTAACATAAAATGTTAATGATAGAGGAACTTGGGTGCAGGATATACGAAACTCTTTGAATTCTCTGTGCTATAATCTTTGAAACTTTCGTATAAATTTAAAATTATTTAAAATAAGCATTTTACTTTGAAAAAATCTGTAAGTTTGGAAATAATATTAAAATTTGTAAAAATTCACAAAATTCTTATAGTGGACATTAGAAAGTACTTGGAACAGAATATTTATGAAAATACCACATTTGAAAATTTATGGAATTTAACTGAAACAATTGTTTAAGAACGTATAAAAGCTTAAATGTTTATACTATGAAAGGAGAAAGTCCCAAACTTAATTAGCTAAATACCCAACTTTTCAAGTTAGAAAATGGTCAATATAATAAACCTTACTCAAGTAGAAGAAGGAAATAATAAAGGTAGAGTCGCAATCATTGACATTGAAAGCCATTAAAGAAGAAAGGATAAGCCATACACAAAACTGATTCTTTGAAAATATTTGAACAATGGCAAGATAGACTTGGGAAAAAAAGGAAGAGATCTTAATATACAATGTGACAAATGAAAAGAAGACATAACTGCAGAGATTTTTTTCAAGTAAAATATTGTGAAAAGCTCATGCCAACATATTTTAAAATCTACATGGAATTGACATATTCCTGAAAAACTAAATTTTAAAAACTAATTCAATAAGACATGAGGCACAAAATGACTTTAGAGAGAGTGATTCAAATTTCTAAGAAATACAAAACTCAGTTCTTATACTAAATATTTCAAAGAATAGAACTTACTCCTGACTAATTTTATGAGGCTTGTATAACCTGCATAACTAACCAATGATAAGGACATCTTGACAAGGGGATCAGACAAGCTGTATTTATAACACAGATGCAAAACACTAAGGAAAACCTTAGCAAACAGAATCCTTTATTTCATAAAACAAATACATGACCACTAATTTGAATATGTGGCAGAAATGCAAGATTGTTCAATGTTAGATAATCTATTAATGTGGTTCACCATATGAACAAATCAAACAACCAAAAATATATGATTGCTTCAATGTATACAGAAAGAACGCACAATAATATTCAACACCAATTCATTATACTTAAAAAGTCCTTAGTAAACCAAGAGTAAGGAGTGCTTTTGCAACCTCAAAAAGATGCACTTACAAAATATTAAAGAAATCACTATACAAATAGTAGAACACTTAAGGCATTCTCTTTAAAATTAGTAATAGGACATGTCTTCCCACTCACAAATTCTATCCAACATTAACTTAGAGGTTCTATCCAATATAATGACTCAAATAAAAATAGATGCAACTGTTGGAAGGGAATAAAAAATATTGTTTTCAGATGGCTTCATATTCTACATAGAAATCCCAGAAGAATCTGCAGACATTTACTTTTAGACTTGTAAGAAAGTTATACAAGTTTTCTATATATACCAGATACAATTAGAAAATGCAGTGTTGAGACATTATTTATAGCATCAATTGAACATATAAAATACTCATGGATAAAGGTAAAATATGTGTAAGAACTTTATAAATATTTATTGGATAGTTTTAAATACCTAATTGAATGAAGATATAGACAATTTCCATGATTAACAATACTTAATATTATAACTATGTCTTTTCTCCACACATTTAATTGATTGATTTAATACTAGTCTTATCAAAATCATAGAGTATTTTTTTTAACTAGAACTTGAAAACCTGATCCTAAAATGTATATGAAAAGTAAAGGGCCAAAAATAGTCAAAAGGGTCTTCAGAAGGCAAAGAAGGAAGATTTTCTCAATCAGATATTTGGACATCTGTATGAACTTTCCTAGAGATGCTGAGTTATACTGAAACAGCATTAGAAAGAGCGATGACCATGACAGATGTCTGTGATATAGATGCACAAACAGCAGCTTGATGTTAGACAAATGTGACATAGCACCTGATGAATAAAAATTGATGCTGAAAAATTAGTTTCAGGATGGAAAAAATTAAAGTGGAATTTTAACCAGTGAAAATGAAAAAAATATATCACAAGCATTAACAGGATGGGTTCTGCAAGTGTGACACTGAGTGAAAGAAAAGCAAGTTTAGGAAAAAATATATATGGTATGAGCATTTTTTATATAAAACTAAACAAATATAATAAATTATATTGTTTCAGGACTTTTGCCCTCAAAAAAAACCAGAAGAATCATGAACCTCACATTCAAAACAGTAATTCCCCAAAGAATTATCTGTTTATACTCTGCAGCCCCTGGTGTATCATAGACAGTGACCAGGCAGAATGGATTCTGCTTCGTGCTATACCGGGAGCACTCGTTTAAGATACTGGTAATGGAGTTGTCCAGAGGGTTCCAGGAAAGGCACTTGAGTGGCTGGGGAATCCCAAGGTAATAGTTCTATTAACAATATATAACTGCTTCAGGCATGGTTATCTCAATGGGCACTAGCTAAGCATTAGCCCTGGAAGAAACTTTGAGATGTGTGGAGAGAGGAAGTTGTAGGAAAGGTACGTAGGAAATTCAGAGTTCTTGGTAATGTTTCATCTTTCATACTAGAAGGAAATTCATTTCATTTCATCACCATTTTTAACATACAAAAATATTCATTTTCACCTATGATATAGTTCCCAATAATCATAAAACTGAAACTACCTGTATTACTATCAGCAGTTAATTTTATTCAGAATAGAAATGCTTCAGAAATAGCACTTGAATATTTGAAGGATAGCGTGAAAAGGAATTGTGCTTAAAGGTCGAATAGTGGAGACAGCACTTCCTTCTCGTATGTTTAATCCCCTTCTTCCCGGGTATGAGTCCATCTAGTTCTAAGCTTCACTGTTACCCATCTGTTGGTGACTCACAAGTCTGTATCCTCAGCAGCAACTTGAGCTCCAGATCTGAGTAACTCCTGCCTGCCTGACATCTGCACAGACTTCCTGTTGGCATCTCAACTGAACATTCCTAGTCCACTGTCTTCGAGAAGGTGTACGTCCAGAAAGTCTACTGGGGACACTCTTTGGATAAAAACCCATAGGAGAGTGAAGAATGTATGGTAGAGGAGGTGGGCTGAAGGGTGATGCATTTTCAGCAGAGGCCCCAGCTGGCCCTACTAGCAGGTTTGAAGCTGGATGGCCCTTCAGAGTTCCCTTGACTTGAGGGAGAGGTCTGAGAATTTATATCCCACCATTGACAGGTTCCTAGTTGGTGCTAGTGGTAAAGAACCCATCTGCCAATGCAGGAGATGTAAGAGACGTGGGTTCCATCCCCGGGTTGGGAAGATCCCTGGAGGAGAAAATGGCAACCCACTCCAGTATTCTTGCCCAGAGAATCCCATGGACAGAGGAACCTAGTGGGCTACCATCTAAAGGGTTGCAAAGAGTCAGGCACGACTGAAGTGATTTAGCACACATACACACACCGTTAACTCCTATTACTTCCAGGGGATCTGCTCTTGAGTGGGTGACTGTCTTCAGCTGAGGACAATTCTTGGAGATAAATCTGAGAGCTGTCAGCAGAATCTTTCCCATTACTGAAGGAATGGTAGCTGCCTTAATCTTAAAGAGAGGATGGAGGCAGAATCACGGCATCCACTCTGTCCATCTTGCTTATCTCTCCTTTCTACTCCAGTCCATTCCCTGTGTTTCTGCCTTGCTCATGGCATCCTCATCCCAGAATTTCTGGTGGGCAGTTTCTGGCAGGAAGAATGGGTTTCTGTTTTTGAGTTTCCATCCTCTACCCAGCAGAGAGTCAGACACATTCTCTGACAAATTATTAGATGACTGAGGTGTTACATCAATACGAAAAGGATTAAAGAAATATCAAATTATCAGAAAACTCACTGCTAACACAATTTTCAGGGTGACAGGAGCATTAAGTATATTTTCCCCTCCCTCCTCATTAAATCCATCTAAGATCACTTAATGTGATCGATACTATGAATGCACCTTTCTTGCTTACCTTCTCCCTGCCCTCCTTCAGAGGAGGAAGTCTTCCTGATCTCTCATCCCATCGGTTGTTTCCCTCACCTTCACTCTGTCGTCCAAGCTGCCACAGATCTACGTCATGAAAGTGGGCCTGGCAGTGTCACTCCCTTGCCAGATATCTGGTGGTCAGTGCCAGTGCTATCCTGAAATGGTAGCGTACAACAGCAGGGAACAGGGAATGCGAAGGCTCCGCCGGGACGGGCCAGCAGGGAGAGAACGTCCTGGCAAGTCCCTACACTCCTCAAGGACTGACTTCAGACATCTGTCTGGGGGCTCAAACAAGGATTCCTCTTTCTCTTGGCCACAGTGCTTGGAGGGCATCGGGGCTTCAGACAGAGCCCAGGTGACAGGGATGAAGTGTCTGTCTTCAGCTAAAAGACCAGTAATCCATCCCCTTACCCTGGCCACAGTGCTTGCTCCAGGACTCGGTGTGTGACTGAATCTGGGACTCAGTGCCTACTGGGCCATTTAGCTCTCAGCAGACAGGCTTTTCTAGCTGGGTGTTTGATGATGTCCCCTTGAGGTCATGGCAACAGAGCAAGGGAAGACATTGTCACCAGGAGTCTGAGAATAGAGCCAACCTCAGACCCATACCAAGATGAATGCTGGTGATGTCATTTTGTCACTGAATTCAACCTATGAGCTTTTTCATTTATGCAATCCAAAATATTCTCTTTCTATTCAAGCCATCCATGCTGCATGTTCTGTTGCTTATATCCTAAAGAGTCCTAAGTGGTAAAGTCATGGTTCACTATTTTTTAAACTGTAAAGCATTCTGAATGTAGCTATTACATAATAACGTCTATGCTCCTTTTCATGATATCAAGAACTATCAAAATATTTTCTTCAATTTACTTTTTCTGTCTTAATTTCTTACTACTTCTGTCCCATGTACATATATTTCACCCACACTATTCTGTTTCCTTCCCAAGAATATAACTCCATGTTGTCTATATTTTCATTGTATTCTTCATTTTTCCCTACAATAACTGCCCCTACCTCATGGCTGACCATAAGTTCATTGTATTCTAAGGCCAAGCTCAAATACTCCCTAGTGTGTGATAGAATCAACCCTCTGAGCTACTGGAGTTGGGTTCCTATCACTGTAAATCCATAGTATGATAATTTTGGTGAGTTGAGGGATCTCATTAAACAGAGAACAGCTTGAAGGCTAGACCCATGTCCATTCATTTACCTGCCCATTATTAAGTGCTGGCTATGGTTTTTCCAGTGGTCATGTATGGATGTGAGAGTTGGACTGTGAAGAAAGCTGAGCGCTGAAGAACTGATGCTTTTGAACTGTGGTGTTGGAAAAGACTCTTGAGAGTCCCTTGGATTCCAAGGAGATCCAACCAGTCCATCCTAAAGGAGGTCAGTCCTGGATGTTCATTGGAAGGACTGATGCTGAGGCTGAAACTCCAGTACTTTGGCCACCTCATGCAAAGAGTTGATTCATTGGAAAAGACTCTGATGCTGGGAGGGATTGGGGGCAGGAGGAGAAGGGGACGACAGAGGATGAGATGGCTGGATGGCATCACCAACTTGATGGACGTGAGTATAAGTGAACTCCAGGAGTTGGTGATGGACAGGGAGGCCTGGCATGCTGCAGTTCATGGAGTCGCAAAGAGTTGGACACGACTGAGCGACTGAACTGAACTGAACTGATGTTCAATAAGCTTTAATTGATTGAATTCATGAATGACCTCCTTAAATGGAAAACAGCAAGATGAATGTAAAAGCTGGAGAATTAGCCAAAGCTCAGCAAATAGATGAAACTAAATTTCCTTGACCCTGAACAGGCTTTACAGGGGTTCTTCCTGCTTATTTTCACAGTTTTACAAAACTATTCCTTTTCAAATCAGAGTAACTGGCCCAAGATGTGTATAAGAGACAGCATACACACACCGTTAACTNCAGAGCAAGCCCCGTGCAGGGGCTTTATTGGCTTTCTGCATAAACCAAAGAATATCAGCCTCTTTCTCTCCTTTACTTTCTTATCGTCAACTCCGGATCACCAGGTTCCAGTCCATTAAAGGACCGCAACAAGCCATGACTGAAATTGTTACCTCTGGGTTTGAATTCTCTACTGAAATTTAGCATCATGGAGTTGCCAATCTGACACCTCCATTTTACTGTCTCACAGACATTTTAAACTTAAGAGTGTTTGAAACCGTATTGTTCACGACCATCCCCACCAGCTACACTCAAATTACTCCTCTCCCAGAATCCCTACATCTCAGTAAGTGATGACCATTCACCCAGGTGTTCAAGCCAGACTTCTAAGAGCCATACTCATTCGTCCTCTCACTGTATCCAATTTGTCAGTTTATCAATGTCGTATCTAAACATACCCCAAATCTACCTACTTTTACCAATCTCTACCAGTGTCATTAAGAACCTCTTTAATGGACATGTTGATTCTTTCTTGCCTCCCATCCCAATAATCCATTTTCCATGAAGCAACTAGGTTGTAGGTTGCTTTTTTAAATGCAAATTAGAACAAAATCATGCCTCTCTCAGCATACAGTCATATAATAATCCCTTGCCAGTACTTTACCATGGGCTGAAATGCTCCATAATCAAGTCTCTGCCTGCCTCTCCAACCTTATCTTCAGTGCTCCACCACCCTATCCGTACCTTCTGCTCCATGAACTTACCAGTTTGCTCTGACTCCAATATGATAATGCCAGGTATTTCCCTGGCCTAGTACTATTTTCCTAGATATTCACAAGGTTGGTCCTTTCTTGCCATGTAGGTCTTAGCTTAAATGTCATTTGCTCATTAAAGCCAGCTAAAACTACCCAATATAAAGTAGCCTCTGTGTCATATTTATCAAGAACTTTTATTACTTAATGCCTTCTGGTTAACTTGTTATATATTTCTCTCTGCCCACCAAAAAAAAAACTCTATTAGTGAAAGCAAGAATCTGTATTCAAGCATTGTATCTAATGCCCAGAACTGCATCTAAAACACAGGAAATGCTTATTGATAAATACTTGCAGAATTACCAGATCTCAGTTACCTTTTCCTACATCTATGGGATCTCTTTGCTGACTTTTGGGGAGGGGCCTAAGGAAGGGAAGGCTCCTCACGCCAAAAAAAAATGGGTTTTCCAGTTAAAACCATCATTACATCATGAGAAACGCTGGACTGGAAGAAACACAAGCTGGAATCAAGATTGCCGGGAGAAATATCAATAACCTCAGATATGCAGATGAGACCACCCTTATGGCAGAAAGTGAAGAGGAGCTAAAAAGCCTCTTGATGAAAGTTAAAGTGGAGAGTGAAAAAGTTGGCTTAAAGCTCAACATTCAGAAAACAAAGATCATGGCATCCGGTCCCATCACTTCATGGGAAAGAGATGGGGAAACAGTGGAAACAGTGTCAGACTTTATTTTGGGGGGCTCCAAAATCACTGCAGATGGTGACTACAGCCATGAAATTAAAAGACGCTTACTCCTTGGAAGAAAAATTATGAGCAACCTAGATAGCATATTCAAAAGCAGAGACATTACTTTGCTGACTAAGGTCCGTCTAGTCAAGGCTATGGTTTTTCCTGTGGTCATGTATGGATGTGAGAGTTGGACTGTGAAGAAGGCTAAATGCTGAAGAATTGATGCTTTTGAACTNAAAAAAATTTAAATTTCTCTCCACTGTGTTTTCTTGCCTAGTAAGAAAAAAAAAAAAAGAAACACATTCACTTGGTCTTTCAACTATGGCTATAACATGTACTCTGGGATTTTTAAGGATAGTTTTCAGAGGAAACAGAGATGGATCCTCTCCATTTCATTCTAGCCAAGGTTCACCTAAGCATATAGAGGTTTCCTTCCAGTTTTGTGCTGCTTTTTATTTCTTCCTCTAATGTTCATTCATCACCATGGATGCTATGCTCAGAGGGAAAGGGGTTTCAGTTGCAGAACTTGTTTCCTGTTAATTCTTCCATTCCAGAACATTTTGGAAACAGATGTAATGTCTTAAGTGTAATAATAAAAGTAAAATAATTATATTCAGACAACTAAAGCCAAGCAAAAATAATTTTACAAAGTGAATTTCTCTTTTCCTTTTTATAGAATGTATAACAACCCTTGCCTTTCGGTTTGCATACGTTAGTTTAAATAATATGGGCAAAATCATTTGCTTGATACTTTTATGTAAACATGAAACTCACTGTGTTCTACTTCCACTGTTATAAATGACTCAATAATTCACATATTTGAATAAAACAGTCTCTAAACATTAAAATTACCTATTAAAAATTACATATTAAAAAGTATTACATGACCCAAAACCAGATATTTGGTTTATATCACAAATAGCAGCAATATTAAATATTTCCACTTTATTCAACAGGATCCAGAAGCACATTTAGAAAATAAATTGGAAAATTCCATTCACTGGTGTAGTCATTTTTTGAGTGGATTGGTTCCTAGTCATTTTTATTTTATCCACAGTATGAAGTTCACAGTAAGTGGTAAATAAACATTGGTCAAATTAGTAAACCAATGACATAAGAAATAATGTTACTAACCACAAAATTTGGGATAAAACTGAGCTTTAGTAAATATATCCAAAAATACTTGAAGGACTAGAAATAACAGGCCAGTACTGATGAAAGCACAGTGCTGAGGGCTTGTTTTGCTCCTACTGCAAATACTTTCATGGATATAGCTGTTGGATAAACTGACTNCTTTAGTAAATATATCCAAAAATACTTGAAGGACTAGAAATAACAGGCCAGTACTGATGAAAGCACAGTGCTGAGGGCTTGTTTTGCTCCTACTGCAAATACTTTCATGGATATAGCTGTTGGATAAACTGACTTTAATGTCCTAAAGGTATCACAAATAATAAGCAAACAAAACAAAAAATTTAAAAATAAGCAAAACCAAACAAAAATTAATAATGATGACAGGAAAGGAAATCTTCAGGTTCAACACTGTGCTTTGATATACAATCTGTTTATCTCCTCTGCTTCCCAAGACCCCACGGAAGTGGTTGTATAGGATAGCGCAGTTCTTTCTCATAAAGTACGCCTCCTGGACTAGTTGATTGTTTTAGTTGTGTTAGCGTACAATTTAATTAAAGCATAAACAAGGACTTCTACGGTTTTTAGAAACACCTATGTTTTGACCAGCAAGAATGAAAGGGGGAGATTCCTAAATGAATGGTAACTATCTTCTCAGTAACTGACTAAAGAAATAAACGAGGGTGAGATATAAAGAGGTCACCATGAAACTGCTCAATCAGGTGACTGCAAGAGCAGCATTTCTTCCATTGCACGGACTCAAGGGCATCATTGTGCATTTGAGACCCCCCTAGAGTTATCCAATTAGGTAACTGTTACAATGTCACTCCTAATTCTGGGATGAAAGAAATCAAATCTAATTCTTGCACTTCCAAGGAAAGGGATTTTTCCACCACATCAAGGCCAAGGACTGAACTTGAAATTCTGCTAACACAAAACTGAACCATTCCATTTCACTAGAGTAGGAAGTCAGCTCAGAATCGAATTTTGTCTATTTTTTTACCAAAAGAAATGTTCCTGGGAACATAAACCTGTCTGCCTGCTAAGATCACTGAATTTTACAAACACCAGATGAAATTTTGGAAGAGGAAAAATTATTTATTTTATTTTTCTGTTTTGCACCATTTAGCAAATCCACTGGCCACTCAACTGTTTTAATTAGTTCTCCCTATAAACAACATCAGAAGATAAACAGAAGGTCCGATTGATTACTCCTACTTAGATGAAGAATTGTGAATGATTTAGTTTGGCTCTGAAACCTCGTTTTATATGTGCGCATGTATACCGACTTGTACCAACATCTAGTAAATTGGCTTTAGTTTTAAAAATAATCTGGCAGCAAGCAGTACATCACACAAGCAAAGACTGCTTGTGTGAAGACAGACACCTGGTGGCGAATGTATAGAACTGCAGCCCAGGAAAGAATTTGAGTATGTCTTTTTTTCACCCCCCATTCCCCCTCCTGCTTTCTGGGTACAGACTGCTGTTGACGGTGGACATACTGCAGCTGTAGGAAAGTGGGTCTCAAGCTCAAGTCAAGAGATTTCCAGAACAGTTACATCAACTCCATGAAAGCTCCAGGTCACAAGTTCTCTAAATTATTTAGAAAGCTGACCGATGTAGCATGCTAACCATTTTTAAAAGCTACTAAAATCTCTTAACCAAGAAGCAGAACAGGGGCCTCAGTGTTTGAGAGTAAAGTTTAATCTCCACCTAAAAACTTCTGGACTTCCTCTGTCAGGATAATGAGCTTCTGTTTTCTTTGGGGAAGAAAAAAAGAAGTGTCGATTCCTTTGGCACCACAAAAACAAGCTTCTAAATATGGCCTTGCCCCTGAAACGACCCTGTCTAACTGCTTTTCTGCAAATGGAACAAAAATACGTAACTGAAAGAAACAGAAAGCCAAACCCCACTTTCTTGCTGCTCCTGGCTCCTGGTTTTATTCTCTAATTTTGAAGCGTGGAGATAAATTTCTAGAAACCTAAACAGAATAGTTCCTGAACTTCCTCCTGGTGTACTTGGTTTCGACAGATGATGGAATCAAATCTCGGACCCTCACTGTCAATCTTTGCACCAGTAAGTGAGGAGGAAAGGCATAGTGTGTCTTCTGCTTGGATCAAGGTGATGGTAAAGTGACACAGGGCCGAGCTGGGAAAGTCTCTGATGTCCCCTCAACCTACCCCAGAAGAAGTCTTTAGTGTAATGGGCTGACTTCATGAGAGAAAATTCCAGTCACTGCTGCACATGAAATGGCAAGATATTGTGGTCAGGTTGGCTTTTGCTATGTACCAAACACTGTATCAAATCACATCACATGTGTCTGAGGCTGGCACTGATGGACACAATCTCAGCTGGCACTGATGGACACAACCTCAGCATCTTTGTCCTGTTGGGTAGAGGGCTGAAGTCTCCGTTTCTGAGCCTCATCCAGGTGTGCCATCCTGTTTCTAACACACATGTGTGTACGTATGTATGCATGTGTCCCTGCGTGCTAAATCGCTCCAGTCATGTCCGACTCTTTGAGACTCCATGGACTGTAGCCTTCCAGGCTCCTTTGTCCATTTGCATATCATAATGCAAAAATAAAGGCCTTCCCAGATAGTCAGAGGCTGTCTGGTCAGCATTTTTATTTACTATCACAGAGAAGAGTAGGAAAAGGTGTCATAAACCCTCTTTTTAACAAGAGAAAATACATTCATTCAGGATGAATAAAGAACTGTATGTCCTTTCCCTCCAACCATCCTCTGTCACAGTGGCCAGAACTTGTGACAAGGACTAGGAGACACCTGAGGAAGAGGTTTCCTACAGCTGCTACAAGAGCTATCGTATCATGAGAGACATTTAAATTACAGGTACACCGCCCTCTCCCTGAAACCTTTATGAGCACGTGTGTTACAGAACTCATATTTTTTCAGATGTTAGGTAGGTAGTTCAATCCATAGATTAAATATTATGTAATATCCTCCTCAGGTCATAATTAACACACAAAGAGTTCTGTAACAAAACATATAAAGGATACATTAAGAGGGATCTATTGATCCAGGGACTTCCCTGGAGGACCAAGAGTTAAGACCTGGCCAGATCAGGGAACTAGGATCTCACATGCCTTCCCTGCCCACATGAACAATAGAAGCGATATTGTAACAGATTCAATAAAGGCTTAAAAAATATGCAGTGTAGTATGCACACATTCATGCATGCTCAGTTGGGTCTGACTCTTTCGGATTCTTTGGACTGTAGCCCATCAAGCTCCCCTGTCCGTGGGATTGCTCAGGCAAGAATACTGGATTAGATTGCCATTGCCTCCTCGAGGGGATCTTCCCCACCCAGGGATCAAACCCACATCTTTTACGTGTCCTGTATTGACAGGCAGATTCTTTACCCACTGAGTCAACAGAGAAACCCCCTTAAATGGTTCACTTCAAAAAAAAATCTTTAAGAGGGATAAAGACAAAAAAAAAGTCTCATGTTGGTTCAGATCAGGTGTAGTCACTAACTGCATCTGACATATACCAAAAACTTGTTTATTGGACTACTAATTTTTTTAAAATTGTAAACAACAAACTGTGGTCCTGTTATGTGATGAAAGAGTCATTCACAGACATGCTAGTTTGTCTAAAAGGCTTCAATAACTCCTTAGAATCCAAATGAGAAAGCTACAACATTATGAAGACCATCTGTTATCAAGCACCTCATTTCTTTTGTTCTTCAAAAATCAATGCATTCACAATGAAAACATAGTTTTTAGAAGCAAAGAGAACATCTTTATGATCTGATGTTAGGCCAAGTGTTAGCAATGAAAATGAAAGCACCATCCATAAAAGAAAAAAATATGATGTTTATTAAAAACTTTGCTCTGCCAAATCACTGTTAAGAGAATAAAAAAGACAAGCCACAGATGAGAATAAAATATTTTCAAATCACATATCCAACAGAGGACTTGTAACCAGAATTTAAAACCCTTAAGTTCAACAATAAGGAATTCAGTTACAAATGGGTAAAGGACATGAACAGATGCTTCATCCAAAAATATTTTAAAATAGCAAATAAGCACATGAAAAAAGATATTCATCACCATAAGCCATTAGAATAATGCAATTTTAAGCCACACTGAGATGCTATTACATGCCCATTAGAATATCAGAAATGAAAAAATACTGACAATACCAAGTGTTGGCAAGGATGTGGAGTACATTAAGCTCACATGGTCTGATGGAAAAATGCTCCAGCCAATTTGGAAAACGGTTTAGCAGCTTCTTATAAAGTTAAACATACACTTAACACATGACCTACCAATCTTACTCTTGGGTACTTACACTAGGTAATTGAAAACATATGTACACATGAAAACTGGTACACAAATGTTCATAAGCAGCCTTTTGTGTAGTAGCTCAAAACTGGAACAACTCAAGATATCCTTCAGTGTGTAAAAGGATGAACTAACTATGGTATACCATAGGATACATCACTATTCAGCAATAGAAAGAGTGAACTATTGATATATACAACTTGGATGAATTTCAGACAGTATGAGGAGTGAAAGAAGCCTGTCTCAAAAGACAAGGCTATAGTGATAGAGAAGAGACTCGTGTTTGCCAGAGGTTGTGGGTGGGGGAAGGATATGACCATAAAAGGATAACATGAGAGAGGATTTGGGGAAGTGATGGAACCTTTCTGGATCCTGGTGCTAGCAGTGGTTACACAAACCTGTAAGTATATTAACGTGCATAGAACTGTACACCAAGGAAAGCCAATGTCAGTCTATGATGATTTAAAAAATAAAAACCCAGTAAAAGCCAACACATTCACATTTGTCTGTGGTGTTCAGTTTATCATCAACTTCACCTTCCTTTCACTGATGACATCGTCCTTCAACCAACTCTGCCTTCATGACTAGGAGGCATGAGGTATATATGAGACACTGCGGGCACACGGATGAGTAGGGCAGAAGCCCTGGCAGTCAGGGTTATGACTAGGCAGAAAAATGAGACAGCACGGTGGAGAGCTCTAAGTGACTTACATGAGTCCATTTCAAGCTGGCGATCACCAGGGACTGTATGCACAAGGAATTCTTTCTTAATTTGATCACGAAGGAATAATTGCTGTGCTTTTTCTTATCACATACCTGGGGTAAGAATACATTTTTTTTTTAAATTTTGAAAACTCCTTTGTTTTGGCCAAAAAGACACTAAATGAATATTCTATTAGGTGATAGGAATGGTGTCTGCTAGATTGCAAATTTACTGAAACATGGCCCATGTCTATTCCTACATGTATATTCCAATAGCTAGTACTCTGACACATGGAAGTCCCGTCACTCATGAAATATTTATGAGATAAACAAGCGAGAGTTGACATCAATACATTTTAATCATTGCAAGCCTTTCTACTATTATTTATTTAGCTATCATGTTCATCAGTATAGCTTCTGCCAATCATCTGGAGATGAAGCCTGTATTTTTATTAACGTGCATATCACATTGTCATGTTGTTTGGGTGGCATTTCTAAGGGGAGAGTCCCTAAAAGTGCGTCATAATGATTAGTCATGTCCTATGGCATCGGTCTTTGAAACCAAAGACCATAGCATACCCTCTTAATATCTTCAGGAAATAAATACCAGGAATGTGAATGCAGATCCTTTTAGAAGACCACTAATCCTGCTGTGATAAGTGACTGGGCAGTTATTCAAGTGGGATGTTTGTGCTGCCATGGAAACAGACAAAGTTGGTGTTTTCCAGTGTTCTAAATCCAGAGTCCTAATCTAGATATAAATACGCTGAATGTTATGAATATAGTTTCCTAAACTGAGCCCTACATCTGCGTCCTCATCTGTGAGATAAAGGTCACTCACAACGGCCTGATGCAGAGTCATGACGATTAAGGTCCTTACTTATAAAAAGTCATTTTTATTCCCATCTGGGCAAAAGGGAAGTTCAAAGTCAGAGTTCCATCAGAGTTCAGCTTCTGTGATCCATCAGACGATTCCTGTTTAGAAGAGAGCTTTCTAAAGTAAGTGCTAAGTATCTTAGGCAAAGAAATCCAGCTGTGAAAATACTATTAACATTTGTACTGTTGTTTTATATGTGGATTTATTTTTACTTGCGCTTATTTCAGGGCAATTCTTCGGAGAGAAGTCCCTCTTTCCTTACCTCCCTCCACATCGCTTACTCTTGCTGCCCCTCATGGGTCTTTTGAGAAATGACAGTCTCTCTCTCTCTCTAATTCTTTTAGGTCACAAGTGTTCTGCATCACGGCACACTGCTGACTAATTTGCATTAATAACTGATGGTAGGAGAAAGAGCCCCGGAGAAAAAGCAGTACTCCTGCTTTTGCCAAATTGGAGCTGACCCAACCAGGAACAATTTCCAGGGTACTTTCATATTCTCTTGCCTCACGTGTGTGTTCCTGCTGCCTAAACATACATTTTTGACACGGGGTCTTGGACACCCCGGGAGGTACAAGGCCCTGTGGACTTTTTGTTCCGGGAGGTACAGGGACTTCATTTATTTAATAAGCTCTTTCTGAACTGTCTACTATATACAGGAACTATGGGGAGAAAGACATTCATCGCTGCCTCCTAAGATCTGAAGATGTTTTTGCAAAGAAACCGCAAATGTGAATTTACTTATTCACGGGATATTGAGCACCTAATGGTGTTCAAGGCACTGGACTGAGTACAGCTCTAGAACCTTGCAGATTGAACAGGGTATCAACAGACAGGGAACCAAAGGAGGACAGGGCAGGTGGAAGCTGGAGAAAAAACTTGGAACCAGAAAAGCAAAAGGTCAATTAAACCTTTGTGCTCTTAGGCACAAACTAGAAAAAATAGGGTAGCCTGGGAAAACTGGAGACTCAAATCTTGACTTACACATGCTGAATCTATTTCCTCATATACAAAATAAAAATAACAATGACACTCTGCAGGATTGACATAGGTATCTAATACTACTGGTATATGGAACCCACCAGATACATAGCAGGCAGGTAGTAAACCATACTTACTAACGGTATTATCAGTTTGCCAGTAACAAACAATTTATGAAGGGGAAAATGGGGAATAAGGCTGAAAAAGCTGTTTGAAGCTTCAAATAGATGGCCTCAAATACCTGGCTAATTCTGTGAGCAGTGAGGAGTTGCTGATGGTCAGGGGAAAAAATAGTGACAAGATCATGGATCTGTTTTTAGAATAATGCAGAGCAGGTTGGGCTCCCTGGTGGTTTAGCGGTAAAGAACCTGACTGTCAAAACAAGAAATGTGGGTTCGATCCCTGGGCTGAAATGATCCCCTAGAGAAGGAAATGGCAGCCCGCTCCAGGAAATCCAATGGAGAGAGGAGCCTAGCAGGCTACAGTCCATGCGGTCTCCAAAGAGTCAGACACAGTTTAGCAATGAAACAACAGTAAGAGCAGGTTAGAAACAGGGA